>SNQJ01S0013749.1:98260-112427 GCA_010110895.2 Picea sitchensis
AAGAGCCCAGACAGGGGTTTTGGGACGCTGGGAAGCCATTGGAGCAGTCGGTTTGTCAGTTTGAGCATTGTAAGACATGTTTTTGAGCACTTTTTGAGAAATTAATAATAATGATCCATTGGAAGCTGGACCAGGAGGTGTAGTCCATAAGAGGGGTGAACTCCTTTATCAATTGTTGTGTACATGTGTTTATGTTCAATGTTTATGCTGCTGTCTATGTGTATTTTGCATAAGTAATCCTAACTTTATGTGTTGCAAATTGATCCTGTTGCTTTAAACACATAACATTTCACTTGCAATAATTATTCAAGTTTTTCAAGTCTTCTTCATTTTTAGATCACCCCCCCTCTCATTAATCCAACAATTGGTATCAGAGCAGGTTCCTTCAAAAATCAGTTTAACCACTGAAAGGTAGATCATGGAGAGAAACAACTTGTATAAAAATTGAATACCACAGTTCAATGGACATAAGTATGCATTTTGGATCATAAGGATGAAAACATATATACAGGCACATGGATTTGAAATTTGGCAATCAATTATAGATGGATATATAGCACCAACAGTTCCGCCAACAAATGAAAAAGCAATGAAACTCGGTTAGAATAATTCCAAATCCAAAAATGCACTTCTAAATGGTATTAGTGAAACGGTATTCACCAAATTTTCACATTGTAAATTCGCTAAAGAGATTTGGGACAAACTTCAAAATATTTATGAAGGAGATTCAAAAGTCAAAGAAGCAAAGCTTCAAACTCACAGAGGTCAGTTCGATCAAATTAAGATGAAGGAAGATGAGAATATTGCAGCTTACATTTTACGACTTGATGAAATAGTAAATACAATCATATGATTGGGAGAATAAATCAAAGAATCTGTAATTGTTCAAAAAGTACTAAGATCTCTTCCTATGAGATTTGACCCTAAGATATCAACACTAGAAGAAAGATCAGATATAAACTCAATAAGCATGGATGAGTTCCATGGAATATTCACAGCATATGAAATGAGAACTGAACAGGAAAATCCATATATAAAAGAAGCAACCTTCAAAGCATCCAAAAAGTCAAATCAAAAGGGAAGGAAAAAAGAAGAACATAGCAGCAACAGTGAAGTCTTGGAAGATGATGAAGAAGTGGTCAAATTTGTCAAAAGACTGAATAAGGGAACCAATGGTAGTTATAGAAGTAAGATTCCATTAATTTGTTTTAACTGTGATGGCATTGGTCATTTTTCTAACAAATGTCCTTATTAGAAAAAGAGAAATGATGAAGGTTACTAAAAGGAAAACAAACATATAAAGGCAAAAGAACCACAAAGAAAGTTTTCAAGAAAATCTTATGCACCAAAGAAGACATCTCATCATCAGATGAATATGAAGTCAGTGACAGTGAGATAGAAAGAGTTCTATTCATGGTAGTAGAAGACTCTGAAGAAGAATATGAATAATCTGAAGAAGAATATGAATAAGTCGAAGAAGAAATTGAAGAGGCAGAAGTTGACTACCGAGAGGAATTAATATGTGCCATATACGTTATTAGAAGAGAAAATAAGAAAAACAAGAAACTACAAGCATAAATAGACAAACAAGAAGACACTCAAGAACTAGAACAAATGATCACAAATTTGAAGGTTCAAATAGAAGAAGATAAAAGAATTGAAGAAGCACTCAAAGAACAGCTAGAAGAAAAAGACAAGATGAATGGAAATTTGGAAGCAGAATTTGTCACATTAAGAAAGGATCTTCAAAAGAAAAATATGTAGAAAAGATCAAAAGTTTTGGATGACATTATCAGTAATAAAAAATCTCATCTTAACAAGTCCAGACTTGGATATAATCAGACAGAAAAAGGATAAATCTCCAAAAAAATAGAGCAAGAAACATATCCAAAAAGCTATGCAGAAACAATCAAGGGGGATAGGAAGATCTACAAGGAAGATTACAAGGACACTCCTCCACCGAGAAGATTCAGATTTCAAAATCAACAACTGACAGATAGGCCTTAGGAAGAAGAATAATTTATAAGAGTACCTCCTTTCATAAGATCTTCAACTCCCAGGTATCAAACTATCTTTTTTGGTTTATGTTATGCATGTAATAATTTTGGACATAAAGATATGAATTGAAAAGATAACAGTAGGAACACAAACAACTTTGAAAGTCATACACAAAGGGGTTATCCAAGAAGGCCTAATGAAACATAGAGAAGAAGTTAGAACAAGTTTGAATCTTTGAGCACTGAACTGGAATGTTACAAATGTAACAATTTTGGACACATGGCCAAATATTGAAGAATGAAAGTCCCTCCTAGAGAACTGTAGCAGAATAACAACAGTCATAGACAGGAACCTTAGAAAAGGACATGAATAAGAAAGTAGGATCAATATAGCAATGAAGAATGCACACTCTCTCTACAAGCTAAGAAGAAGAAACGCGGTTGGTATGTTGACAGTGGGTGTTCAAAACACATGATAGGTGATAGAGACAAGTTTCTTACATTACGAAAGGAAAGAGATGGACCAGTCTCCTTCGGAAATGATGATTCAACCAAAATTATTGGAAAAGGCACAGTCAGAATTGGGAACAAGAATACAAAGGAAGAAAATGTTATACTAGTAGAAGATATGAAACATAATCTTCTAAGTGTGAGTCAAATGTGTTACCAAGGTCATAAAGTTACTTTCAATTAAAAAAAGTGCGAGATAAGAAAAGAAGGTCCAGGAAAATTGATTGCTACAACTGCGAGAACTTCAAGCAACATATATGTGTTAAGTGAAATTGTAAATGAAAAGCGTTGTCTAGGAAAGGAAGATGAAATTTGGCTATGGCACAGAAGAATGGTTCACATACATTTTGATAACCTTGTCAAAGTCAGAAAAAGAGAAGCAGTTAGAGAAATGCCCCATATCACGAAACCAACCAACACTTTATGCAAGCATTGTCAACAAGGAAAGAAAACAAAGACTAGGTTCAAATAAAAGGAATATTCAACGACAATACCACTGGAAATTATGCATACTTATCTAGTTGGAACAACTACAACAAAGGGCTTAAAAGATGAGAAATAATTTATGTTATTAGTTGATTATTATACAAGAATGACCGCAATTTTCTTTCTCAAGAATAAGTCAGAAGCTTTTGAAAACTTCAATATCTACAAGGAAATGGTTGAAAATGAAATGGATTAAAAAATCAAATGCTTGATATATGATAATGGAGGAGAGTTCACCTCAAAGGAATTTATGGACTACTGCAGTAGTCATGGAATAAAAATGCAATTCTCTGTTGCTAGGACACCTCAATAGAATGGAGTTGTTGAAAGAAAGAACATGACATTACAGGGAATGGCTCGAACAATGCTAATGGATTCAAAATTGCAAGATATTTTTTGGACATAGGCAGTGCATACAACAATTCACATTCAAAACAAATTAATGCTTAGAAAAAACACTGACAAAACTCCTTACGAGGTATGGAAAGGAGGACCAACAAATGTAAATCACTTCAGATTTTTTGGAAGCAAATGCTACATCAAAAGAGAAGATGGAAAAATGGGAAAGTTTGACTCTCGTGTGAACAAAGGAGTACTTGTTGGTTATTCAAGTACAAGGAAATGATACAAGTGTTACAATCTAATATTGAACAAAGTTGTAGAAAGCATCAACACAACAATTGATGAAATAGGTAGACCAGAATCAAAGAAAGAAGAAAATGATTCAACGAAACAACTTGAAGAAGAAGAAGAAGAAGATGAAAAGGAAGTAGAAGAGGAGATGAAGAGAATATGACAGAAGAAGAAGAGCAAGTTCAGCAAGTGCCTCCAAAGACACCTAGCTGACGAGTATAGAATAATCATCCTTAAGATCAACTTATCGAAAACAAAGATGCATGAGTTGAGACTAGATGAAGAATCCATTCACCAGAACAATCACACCTAGCATTGACATCTACGATTGAACCAACCTATTTTGAAGATGCCAGGAAGGATGAATTTTGGAACAAGTCCATGGATGAATAATTGGATCAAATAGAGAAAAATGACACTTGGGAATTGGTTCCAAGACAAAAGGATAAGAATGTGATCGACACAAAGTGGGTATACAGGAATAAATTGAACGAAGATGGACATGTTACAAGGAACAAATTTAGATTGGTATGTAAAGTATATGAACCAATTGAAGGAATCGACTTTGAAGAGACATTTTCCCCAATTGCCAAAATGGAAGAAATCTGATTGCTTTTAGCTTATGCATGCTCCAAAAATATTAAAGTGTATTAGATGGACGTAAAATCATCTTTTTTGAATGGGGAACTTGAAGAAGAAGTCTACATTGAACAACCAGAAGGATTTCAGTTGTCAAAGAATGCAGACGATGTGTGCAAATTAAAGAAGGCCTTGTATGGTCTAAAACAAGCTCCTAGAGCATGGTACTCTAGACTGGATAAATATCTACAGTAGGAAGGGTTCTGAAAAGGAATTGTAGACAACAACCTCTACGTCAAGGTAAGTCGAGGTAATATTTTATTAACTGAAGTTTATGTTGGTGATATTATTTTTGGTAGTGATGATGTCAAGTTAAGCCATAAATTTTCAAAGGATATGCATAATGAATTTGAAATTTCATTTCTTGGAGAACTATCCTTCTTTCTAGGACTTCAGATACGTCAAAGAAACCAAGAAATTTTTATTTCTCAAACCAAGTATATCACATAAATGCTAAAGAGGTTCAGAATGGAAGATTGCAAACCAGTTAGCATTCCCATGCAAACCAATTGCAAGTTAAGCAAAGATGATGATTCAAAGTCTATAGATCATGGGAAATATAAGTCAATGATTAGCATACTACTATATGTGACAACATCCAGACCAGATGTAATGCAGGTAGTTGGACAGGTGGAATGATTTCAAGCAGCACCAAAGGAATTACCTGTATTAGCAGTGAAGAGAATTTTTAGATATCTCAAAGGAATGGAAGAGTTTGGATTCTGGTATCCAAAAGGAAAGGATCTATATCTTATCACCTACACAGATGCAGATAGGGAAGGTTGTATTGATGATTGACGAAGAACTAGTGGAGAAGCATTCTACTTGGGTGAGTGTTTAGTATCATGATTCATGGCTAAGAAAGAAACAATAATTAGTATCTCTATCTACAACTGAGGCAGAGTATATTGCAGTTGCAACATGTTGTACATAGGTTCTTTGGATGAAACAGATTTTGACAGATATACAGGTTTAGTATGATGATCTCATTCCAATCTATTGTGATAATACAAGTGCCATCAATATCTCAAAAAACCCGGTGATGCACTCCAAGGCGAAGCAAATTCCAATCAAGTATCACTTTCTATAGGAACAGGTTGCAGAAAAGAACATCATAGTTGAGTATGTGGGAAAAAAAGAACAAGTGGAAGACATCTTTACAAAACCACTTCCATGAGAATCCTTTGAGTATCTTCACTAGAGACTCGAAGTTATTTCTACTAAAAAATGTATGCTTTTGAATGCTTATCTTATATGTCCTAGATGTACACGAGGAAGCACCATAAAGAGGAAAGTTCAGTCGGGGGAGCAACCTTGGATGGAAAGATACCTTTGCCATTGATGAAAAAGGGGGAGAGATTCATCAGATGTAGAGGACAGAGGCATGATTCCAAGGGGAGAAATGGTCATAGAGATGAAGAGGAGAGAGGCGTGGTTCCAGTGGAAGGATGAGTGATATGACTTCAGTGTTGCATGAAATGATTTCAATATTGCATCGGAGTGTTTCCATCAATGCCAAAGGGGGAGATTGTTGATTAAGGTTGGTTGTCATTGATGTCAACCCTTGAATAAAGTACGGTAGCAAATTCCGATAGCAAAAAGGTTTGGGTAATGGACCCAAGGTTGTTTCATGTATAATGGTATTAGTTTTAATATATTTGAAGGTAATACTATTCTATACGGATAGTACATGTCATATCATTTCTGGTGGTATGTGGAACGTCACATAACTCCTCACGTTTTGAGAGTTATGGCCTTACAAAGTTGGACGACCCTCATATGTTGGCTTGAAGCCCCAAAAGGTCAAAGAAGTCAAGCATCTTGCAAAGAGGAAATTATTATTTGAATGATAAACTAAAGTGACAAAGTCAAGAAGGATTATTTAAATAATAAAGTGAAGTGACAAAATCAATGAAGATTATTTAAATAATAAAGTGAGGTGACAAAATCAAGGAGGAATATTTAAGTGATAAAGTAATGGAGAACTTTCTAATTATGGAAAGTGGTTAACCCTAAAAATGAGGAAAATAGGTTAAGTGACCTATAAATGGGTTAAGTGACCTAGAAATAGTTTAAGTGACCTAGAAATGGGTTAAGTGACCTAGAAATAGGTTAAGTGGCCTAAAAATGGGTTAAGTGACCTAGAAGATGGAGAGTATATATAAGAGGCAAGGCTCTCTCATTTTACATCACATTTGAGCATATTGAATATATATAGGTAAATGAGGTAACCAAAGGATATCTACGCCAAATTTCAGATGGAAGGTGAAGAAATGAAGGCCATAATTCAAGGGAGGATAAATTCTTTTGATGATGCTTTCTAAGGTATGTTATTTACAGGCCATCTCACCATTTTTGTAATAACTTTGTTTCGAGAATGATTCAGACCGTGAAATTTGTAGGCCATTGAGGAAACATATCCAAGTATCTGTGGTAAAAGGTTTAGCTTGTGGGTCATTGTATTTTTGGAGTTACACGCCGTGGCAAATAGGGTTTGTGGCTAGTCCTGAAACTAGTCTAAAACATGTTTTTGGGGTAAAAGCATCATAACTTCCTCATAACAGATACAAATTCAGTAAGACCAAATGTGTTGGTTATATTATAGTCTGTAGTATTTTTTGTAACATTTTCATATCCATTCAACAAAAATTCTGTGTAGGGCACACTCTACAAGGTCGCTCTCTAGAATAAGCCAGAATTCAGCAAGGGATGCCATTTTTTCTATAACTCCTCTTATGAGAGGTTCCAACTAGTGACACCTGGAGTAATTTCATAAAACACACCGAAGAACATTGTGTATCATTTCAGATATTTATTCAATACAGGTACATAGTTATGATTATTTCAAGCTAGGGTTGTTGACTAATCCAAAACTAGTCATGTGAGACTAAATAAAAGTTTGATGAAAATGCTAGTCTCTTGTTGTTAAAGTTAAGGAAGGTTTGAAGGTATGTGATCATATACACCAAGTCTATTACAGATTTATGAATCATATTTGGATGATGATATTGATGAGGGATTTTGGTTGAGGTACATGTTGGGTACATGGTTGAGAAAAGTAGTTGATGAGTTGACACATACAAGAGGTGTATAGTTGATGATGTTGGTACATATTGATGAGTCATAGTTGATGAGTAGTGGACACATGATTGGTACATACTTGGTACATGGTTGGATGCAATTGTTTAAGGTACAGGTTGATTACAGGTTGTTTGGTACAGGTTGGTACGTGGTTGATGCACTTGTTTATGGTACAAGTTGATTATAGGTTGAGGTACAGGTTGATGCATGGTTTAGTCTTATTGGTACAATTTTATAGAGGTATATCTCATAGTGATAGTGTGACAGTGGTTCCATCATTCTACTTCTACTTCAGGGTGGTTGGATGGGGCAAGGACAGATGGTTGTTTCCACCTTTTGGTTGTATCCAGAGAACATAGGGGGTTGTAGCCTACTTCTGGTTGTAGCTAGAGAATAGGGGAGTTGGATCTTCCTTCAGGTTGTAGCCTGAGAAACAAGGGGGTTGGAGCCTCCTTCCAGTTGCAGCTGGAAAACAAAGGAAGTTGGTGCTTCCAATGAATGTAATTGTTCAAGACATATACGAAAAAGAATTATGTGGTTTTCTCCCGCTTTGGGTTTCCACATAAAACATTGGTGTACTATATATGTGTATGATTGTTCATTTGTTAATTTATTATTTACTCTGTAGTTATTGGATGATAATGCTACATTGATATAACACTTGGATTATATGGTTAAAAAGGATTGAATTTCTCTATTACTGGTTCACCCCCCCTCTCAGTAATCCAACATTTTTTTATTTTTTTTATATTTGGTGCATTATCATTTTCATATATTATTGATTTTCATGAAATTTTCCACAACCAATGATATCATCTTATACTGTATTCATCTATTATTTTGTCTCCTGTGGGATAGAATATAATTAGTTAGATTAGATTAGATTTCTTCTATATTAGATTAGATTTAGAATTAATTAGAACCCTTTGGGTGGAAGTTTGTTGTCTTCCCCCCTTTTCTTTTTTTAATTCTACGTGGAAACGAGGCCCACATACTTGTCGGAAACACTACACCAAATGTGAGTATGTCTAATTGAGACCTGACATCGGGAGTTCTCCCTTACTTACATGACATGACATTTGAACCTGTCAACAACAAGGTTTCACCAAACTATTGGAAAGTGGAGGTAGAATTCATGGAATGATAGGAATATCAAGAATAAGACCTTTGTAGTTTTACTATATGACATTAAATATTTGAATCATTTGGGTAAGTTACAAATGAACTAGTTGGGTCCTTTCTTGGTTGTGTAAATTAGATATTCAAGAGATGTAAGTTTGTCTCACATTGATGGTACAATTCAACTATGGTGGATGTTGCATGATTGAAACCTTTAACCCTTACCCAACACTAAATATTGGTCCTCTCCCATGAACAAGAATATGTACATATCACTTTTATACTGAGTTATGTTGTTTTTATTTCAATTTAATTTTGTTTTCCTTAAGTTAAGTCTATCTTTGGTATTTTAGTTTTGGGTTTCAAATATTTTATTTTCTAATATGAGTCAATTTATTTTTACCTTTTGTCTAAGGATATACCACAAATTTGTGGTTATGGGAGGGGGAGAATGGAAATCCAACATTTTAAATTTTGGTATTTCACAAATCATGAAGGTATCAAGAAATAATTTGTGTAAGTCCTTATCTCACCCAGGTTCTATTGTCTTATGAGTGGTTTCTAAATTAGAATTTTAAGTTAAGGTTATGTCTATGACAAGTTTTGTCTAAGTTCATGTTTCATTATGATTTGGAATTACATCACTAATATGGGAAACATTATTGGTTACAACATGTTGGGTGATGTGATCAATGGGATGTGTCATTGCATGGATTTTGTATTTAAATTTTATTTTTGGTAGATAAAAGTCAATTTAATGAATTTGGTTCAAAATGTTTTTGCATGCGAGGTGAATAGTGGATATGCCTATGCATAGTTATTCACTTTTAGATGTAAATGTTGGTGCTTATCAATTTTATTCTCACTTTATACCTTTGTGGGATTAATAGTTGCATAGATCTTTGTAGGAAATGATAGGTAGTGAGTTATCAACCAACAATGTGAATACCCATATCAATGCATGCATGGTTCAATATCCAATGGTCACTAGTGTATTCATAAGTAGCTAGAAGTACCATGCATTATGGTGAAGGTTCATATTCTTGGGGCTAAATATGAACTTCAAGAGAGTAGTCATAAGTAGAGGTTCCGTGTCATCTATGAGCCATGGAGGAAAGAGTTTGTTGTTGATGAGATGTTTGACCCTAAAGTTAAAAAACAACAATATTTAAAGGGAAAACTTGAGAAAACTCAATTAAATGACTATGGCCTTATTTCCAACCTATTTTCCAAATTTCAGCTCACAATTTACAAGTAGTAGGTCCTTTTAGTGAACAATGAAATGAATTCAATGTGGAGGAATGGGTTCTAGCCCCTCAAGGAGTCCACTTCACTGAATCTATTTGAAGTTTTGACCATTGGTAATACTAGAGATATTGTTGGTTGTATGATTTTTTTAATTAGTTGAGTAAAACAATATTTCTTATGGCTTGATAAGCCTTCCCTAATTACCCCTCATGGTATCCATTAGATCACATGTTTTACGACAGAGGGAGAATATGTTACTAAGTTTTCGTTGGGTTCCTTTTGTCACAAGTGGGAGAAAAAAGAGGTCCCTTAAATATCTAGTTAGGCTATCTAGAAAGTAAAGTAGAGAGTTAGTTGGTTAGTGGCTCAACTAACACAAAGAAACAAGAGATAAGCAACATGGAAATAAACCTAAACTAAGAAAATAATAACTTCAAATGAATGCACAAAGAAAACAAAAGAGAGATATACCAAGTAAATTTATCTTCGAATTGATACTCCTTGCAGAAATATGGGAACTTATGAGTCCCCTCTTCCTCCTTGGGAAGGATCTTGAATCCCCAAGTACAAAGTATTATTTATACTATCAATTAATAACAAAGGAAAATGGTGAAGAAAAGAGTGATGAACTACTCAAGGGGAGAGAGATCTAACACTTCCTATGGGTGATCAAAGAGTTTTAACAGGAGGGTGGCTTCCTAAAGATAAAAATGAGCATCATAGAAATACTCAAATGCTTCTTCATTTTTTCATACAATGGCCCTTTATATATAGGAGGATGGAAATATTTTTCTCAATTGGTTCTAAGTGTGAATGGGAAGCCCTTGGAGGTACTTCCCATCCCTTTCAGTGATCCCAAGGAAAAATTTGAGGGCGATTTTGGGTATGGGGTAGGTTCCATTCATCCCAAAAATGGATGAGTCCCAACCAAATTCATTAATGTGTCATTTCAACATCGACACGAGTATTTCGACTATTAGTCACACACAGTTCATGTTGTACATTGTGTTAGCCCACGCAGATGTGTGCGCATGGCTTTGGCTAAATGTGCATGGATTTTCAGAACCACTTTTACAATCTTTTGATTTTCTTTCCAAAACTGAGTGTAATCCTTCCATGAATATTAGTAGTATGTTGTGTTTGTGTTACCTGTTTCGTCATCCATTGTATGTATTTGTAGTGAGCCATTTTCTGGGGATAAAAGGGTCTGAGGTACTAAACAAGCATAGATTGAAGATAGAAACATATAACTTATATTACAAGTACAAGTCACCAATTGGTATAATAGATATGTAATTTCTTTAATCAACAATGCCCATGTTAAAATGGCTTGTTGGTTGTGGAAAAATCCAACATGGGTGAATGAAATATAGATAATCTATGGCTGGTGAAATTCGACCTCCAAGGCATCTAATTGAACTAGTGAAATTTTGTCATGAATGTGTTTATTGATGCCGATAGAGAATCTCATGCCAACAAATATAAAGTATCTATTCTTATATATTAGTGGCATTTTTCATGATTTGGATTAAGCTAGTAGAGGGACATCAACTACAAGAAAGGGAGGGACAAAGCGTTATATCCACATAACACTCATAGTGATACCCCAAGTTTTCACCCTAAGATGTAAATTTACATGTACATGTGGTGTATATGCTATTTAGTTGGTATGCTTTCAGGTTGAAGTGCTTGCAATTTTTTGGGTCAAAGAGCCTATGATAATCAAATGTCTAAGAGCTTGTATTGTAATATGTACACATAATTGATTATTAAAATACATCACATATATAGACCAATTAAAATAAACATTATGGAAGGATAATACTCTAGAGAGGGAAAGGAGAGGGTGCTAGGAAGCCTAAATAGGGGTTAATGCCAAAAATAATATAATATTCCAAGCCAAAGTCATATATGTATATAATTCTAAGTTATAAAGTTTGGGAAAAGGTTCCTAAGTGAGCTTCTTTGAGTGTCACATGGAAATTTAAGGACATGTATACTTAAGTCTTTTTATTAATGGAAATGGTAGTCATTCTTAGCCATTTTTTCCAATGTTATATGTTCGTGTGGAGTTCATGCTGGGGGGTGATCTAGGAAATCTCTGTAACCTTGTTTTGTCTATGAATTTTCAATGCACCCTTCCATGTGATCGTGATGACTCAATATCATATATGACTCTTGTAGGCTATATTCATCAAGGAAAAAAGGGAGTCAAGGATGTGTCACTAGGTAAAAATATTGTCAAACCCTAAAAGTGACATTAAATAAAATAAACAATTGTATTTAATGGAATTGGAGGAAAAATAAAGTGATTATTTGATTTGGTAAAAATGGAGGAAAGATATAGAAGGTCCAAAGAAAGGATAAATAAAGGAGAAAACCTTCCCCTTGGCATTAGATTTTGATATATTATTGAGTGTTCTTGCAACCAGTGTTTTCGTCGGGGTTTTGGGAAAACCCTTCCACTGTAGGTTTAGTTTCGGTGGAGCAATATCCATCCTATATAGATGAGAGGTGGATTCATATGAAATCGTCATTTGAATTAATTGTGGTGCATGTTTTAATTCTGGAGAGAATTTGAAGTCATATCAATTCGTGAAGGGGGTTTACGTAAAATTTCTAGAGGATACTATTCGTTATGGCCGTAGGTGTCAAGAGAATTTTTCACACCTGGGAAAGGAGGCATCTGTTGAAATTACTAAGACAACTAAGAGGGGGGGTGAATAAGTTGTTATTGTGCTTAAACAATATTAAGTTTATTAATACATTCTTAATCTTTCTTCAAGTGATCATCAACATTATACAACATATGGACAATAAAATAATGAGCATCGGTGACACATAAGATATACACAGAGATAGATTTTCATAAGGAAACCCATAAAGGGAGAAAAACTCTTCTTCTTCAGAATGATAGGCAGTCTTTTAAGTTCTGTACATCATCTATAATTGAGCACCAACTCAATGTGAGGCTACAACATTTGTTTTGCAAGCTGCAACTTGCTAAGAGCACCAACTCTCTGTTTTCTCTAGAACCCACTAGAAGGAAGCACCAACTCCCTGGTTTCTCTTGCACCAACTAGAAGGAAGCACCAACTCCCTGGTTTCTCTAGCACCAACTAGAAGGAAGCTACAACTCCCTGTGTTCAAGCACCCACTTGAAGCTCTGACCAACCTCCCTGAAATATGAATATGAAATACTGAAACCAATTACAGTGATATAGTGTTCAATAACAACTTACCAGTATCATCACTGTTCTGCAAGATTTTGCTACTCAGTCTTCCTCATTGTCTTCCAGCATGCATCTGCTGCCCATTCTGTTCTTTTTCCTTTTGTGCTCTGTGTGCCATTCCCATTCAATGCACCTTTTGTTTCCTATCCATTTCAACTGTTGCACCTCCTCTTTACTTCTTCACACATGCATTACTTCACCTCAGCAACAACAACTTCATCACTTCTCTGTGTCGTGTTCTTATAGCTTCTGTGCACCTTATGCATACAATATGTGTAATGCTTCTACATCTCTTCGCAGTGAGTGCTCTGTCTGTTCATCATTACGACTTCTCAACTTCTCTGGCAGTTTGCCCACACATTTAGCATCACTGGATGTCATGATGAGATTCCTCAGCCTCTCTGGAAGTTGAGACTCTTCGTCTTCTCTGGCATAGTCGAGCTTATACTTTCTTCTTTAGTTACAAACTTCAACGCTCATCCACTTGTCAGTCCCTCTAAGAATCATCTTCATTCACTAGAAGAAGCTTGGAGACTCTTCAGCTCCTCTAGCGATCACACAGAAGTCTCTTCGAATCTTTTGGTAGAAACCATCAATGGTTTCTAGCAATTACATCGTGAAGAGCAACATTAGCCCTCTGATCATACTCAAATTCACCTGCACCGTTGGATTGGCTCCATGGGATCTTGCATTCATTTCAGCATTTCGGCATTCTAAAATTCAACATTCGTGTGACCACGTGTCTTGACACTCCCAGTCGCGATCCCCGAAACTCTGAAAAGGAGCTTGTTTGCACTATCTCTTTCCCCCATCTTCCATCGATGTGACCACATGCTAAATCCATTTCACCTTTTTGGTATTTTCACGAACTTATGACCTTCATCAACCTTGATCGATGGTACACAATCTCGATGAATTGATGGTCCAGATCTCATCGTGAATTCGCATCTCATTGTTCCTTAGATGGAGGTTCTCGTCACTCTAAGTCATGACAGGCGAGACTCCGCGATGGAGCTTAGATCAACGGTCCAAAATATTGGTGTATTGACGATCCATATCTCATCGTGAATTCACATCTCACAATTCCATAGATGGAGGTTCTCGTCACTCCAAGTCGTGATAGGCGAGACTCCGAGATGGAGCTTAGATCAACGGTCCAGAATCTTGGTGTATTGACGGTCCAGATCTCATCGTGAATTCGCATCTCTCAATTCCTTAGAT
>SNQJ01S0013749.1:114455-126625 GCA_010110895.2 Picea sitchensis
TAAGCCAAAACAACTAATAAATTATCACCTTCAGACTTAATGTAAAGGTTGTTGTCAACAGTACCTTTCTTGAATCCTTTATCTTGTAAAAATTTGTCCAATCTATAATACCAAGCTCGTGGTGCTTATTTCAGTCCATATAAGTCCTTCTTCACCTTGCAAACATTATTAGAATTATCTGTCAATGAGAATCCTTCATGTTTCTCTATATATACTTCTTCCTCTAGATCTCCATTAAGAAATGATGACTTAACATCCATCTGATAAACTTTAAAGTTCTTGTGACATGAATAAGCAAGAAAAATTTTGATAGCTTCCAATCTTGCCACTGGTGCAAAAGTTTCATCAAAGTCTTGACCTTCAACTTGTGCATACTTTTTACAAACCAATCTGGCTTTATTTCTAACAACTTGTCCTTTTCATTCATTTTATTCTTGAACACCCATTTGGAACCTAGTACATTTTTATCTTCAGGTCTAGGGACAAGCTCCCAAGTATTGTTCTTCTCAATCTAATCAAGCTCTTCATTCATTTCTCTAATCCAATTATCATGCTGGCTAGATTCCTCAAAATCTTTAGGTTCAGTCATAGATAAAAAGGCAACATGAGATTGTTCCGAGTCTTTAATCATTTTCCTTCTTGTCTAAACTCCTTTATTTATATCTCCAATTATCTAATTTTCAGGATGATTCTTTCTAATAATTCTGAGAGGTGATTTTTCTTCTTTCTGCTGATTTGTGTTAGTCTGAGTATTCGTATCTTCATTTGACTCAGATTATTCCTTTTTTGATCCTTGGACCTGTTCATATTCATCTTCAATTATATCTTTTTCTCTTGGTTCAACACTGCTTACATTGCAGACTGGGATTTCTTCATCAACTTTTATGTCTATACAATCAACTAGTTTGTGCAGTCTCTTATTGTAGCAATTGTACCCTTTACTATTTGTAGCATAACCCAAAAAGATACCTTCATCAACCTGGTCATCATATTTTCCAATATTTTCATCATTGTTCTTGATATAACATTTACTCCCAAAAACCTTAAAATTCTTGATTGACGTAGGTCTTCCAAACCATAGTTCATAAGGGGTCTTGTCACTGTGTGGCCTGAGATGATATTTTTTAAGGATATGAACAGCTGTATGAATTGCTTCCACCCAATATGTTTGAGGTATGTTCCTTTCATTCATCATTGATCTTGCCATTTGTTGTACTAATCTATTCTGCCTCTCAACAACTCCATTTTGTTGTGGAGTCCTTGGAATTGTGTACCCTCTTTTGATCCCATGTTTATCACATAAATATTTGAAGTTCCATGAACTAAACTCTCCTCCTCTATCAGACCTTACTGCCTTTAATCTTTTTCCTGATTGATTCTCAATCAGAGCCTTAAACACTTTGAATTTTTCAAATGCTTCAGATTTTTCCTTTAAAAAGGCAACCCATGCTAGTCAAGAATAATCATCAATAATCAACATAAAATAGTTTTCTTTTCCTGTACCTTCTTTTCTTGATGGTCCACATAAATCCATATGTACTAACTGGAGAGGTTTTTTTGTTGAGGGGAAGTTTTTAGATTTGAACTGAGTGCGAGTAAGCTTTCCTATCTGGAAGGGTTTACAAACAGAGTCGTATGGCTTTGATATCTTCAGAAGATCCTTTACTGCCCCATTGTTTCTGAGCTTGTATTGTATGATAAAAATTTAGGTGTCAAGTCTCCTATGCCACAACCAACATTCATCATACTTTCTTAAGTGACGTTGTTGTTCTTCTTTTTAACACATAGACATTATTTTACATTTCTTACATCGCTTTTGCAATTAGTTGTCATGAAATCAAAGCCTTTATTTTACAGTTTTTTTAGAAGTAAAAACAACTTCATCCTTTGTCACAAACTTGGTGGAGCCTTAGTAGTATATTATGTTTCAGGACCATCTACAAACAACACATCTTGAGCTTTTCCTTTGCCATTACTTGGAAGCATCGTTCCTTTACCCTTTATTTTTCGGTGCATCATTTCCAAAGTTACATTCCATGATTTGTTTCTTAAAGTTGAAACTTACTTTTGTCTCCAGGTCATATGTTTGGAACATCCTTTGTCAATATACGAGTTCTTTTGTTTTCTTGGTGATAATGCTAGTCACACTTGTCATGCTTTCTTCTTCAGAGCGCCGAGCGGTATTTTCAGTAGTGGGGATCAAGTCTGGGTTGTAATTCCTTAAGTGACAGTCCGCAACTTTATGTCCATAATTATGGCCGATGTAACATTCTGGTTCACTAAATAATAGATCATAATGATTTTATGCTCATAACTATTGTTGTGTTTCACATATGTCCTTCTCCCATTCATCACAGGATTTATGAAGTGCGTGTTGTTTAGCTATCTCAATCTTTGTTGTGGAAGATAGTTATTAAGTTGAATATCTTGATTGTTCATATCTAAATCTTAAAGAGACAATTTATAGCTTTGTGACCAAAATTAGAAGCGAGAAAAAATATCCATAGAAAAACCTTTGTACCTTGAGAAAATCTGTCTTCTTTGAGGGAGGTCGATTTCTTTCATGCCAATAATATTTCTGATCTACAAATTTGGTTGGTACTTTTTCTTTCATTCCTTCTTGGTGGCTGATTTTCTTTCTTTGTTTAGCAGTGGTGATTGTCAATGTTTGAGGATTTGACAAACTTGATGGGTTACGTATTACTTGGATGATCACTGCTGATTCTTCTTCATATCCCAATCCGGCTTTCAACTTTGGATTTCTTTGTTGATTTAGAATGGAGTTAATCATACGAGGCTTTAATACTTGGCATATTTTGGTGATACAATCCTTAAACTTCTCCATTTCTTTTGGTTTTACTATCACGTTCTTCTAAGGCTTCTGGCGGCTTTCTTCTTTAAACTATTGACAAAGTATGTCTTCTATTTTCTTTGCCTCTTCTAATTTCACTTTAAACATGGAAAAGTCTTCATCAGGTAGCTTCTGTCTTTCTCGAGCTGTATCAACAATTGTTTTGATTTTGCTCTTAATTAAATCACATCAATTTCTTCGGTGCAGTCAGGTTCTCCTTCCATATCAACCTAACTTCTTCATCATTATCATCAACGCCTATACGATTTTATTATCTTAATCCTCTTTGTCCATAAGCATGAAGTCATTTTTCCTTATCTTCACAAGAAGAGTCACTATCGGTGTCTTGAGCAATTGTCATTATTTGCAACCAAACTTTTCTTCTTATTATATTTCTTGTATTTGTACTTCTTTTCATCATCAGAGTTACGGTCCTTTTTCTGATGGGGACACTTAGATGAAAAATGACCCTATCTTACCACAGTTAAAAAATTTGAAGTGAAGCTTGCCTTGATATTTTCTGATCCTTTCTTTAACTTTCTTCTCGGTTACCTCAATATCATCTAATTACGAGATAAATTATTCTTATTACGTTTTTAAAAGATGTTTCTCTAGTATTGAATTTATCTTTGTTAATTCTCATTTCATGTCGGATTAGAGGTTCTAGGAGTTGATCAATGGACAAAGTTTAAGATCATTGGATTCTTCTATTGTGGAGACTTTTGAATTAAATTTATCAAGCAGCGATCTTAAATCTTATGAACTAAAATGGTTCTTCAATCTTCTCACCAAGACCCTTCATGGCATTTACACAAAGTTCTTCAACTCTTAAAATACTTGTTAATTGTTTCATCTTCATTCATCTTTGATTACCAAATTTCAATCTATATGTTTGAAGTTTGGCATCTTTACTTTCTCATTTCCTTCATATAAGCTGCTAATAAGTTTATCCACATTGCTTTAGAAACTTCAATGTCATCATATTTACAAGCTCCAACTTCAACAAGTCCATTCAATATAAATTTGTTCCCTTAGCATTAAAACTAAACTCTAACTTATCATCCTTGGAGGCTAGCACTTGGGGCTTTGTATATCAGTCTCTACTACATCCCAAACATGACTCAAGGAAATTAAGTATGTTCTCATTCTAATCTTCAGAAGGGAAAAATTGTTCCATCAAATAGAGGGCTTAGTGTGAAGTCCCTTCATGACTGTCATGTTTAAACTACTGAGATATACCTTTGAATGAAAGAGACCCACTTTCGATACCAATTCAATTTGAAATGCCTAAGACAGAGGGTGAATCATTTGTTATTGTTCTTATAGAATTCATTCCCTTAGCATTAAAACTAAACTCTAACTTATCATCCTTGGAGGCTAGCACAACAGGCTTTGTATATCCAGTCTCTACTACATCCCAAACATCAGCACTCAAGGAAATTAAGTATGTTCTCATTCTAATCTTCTAGAAGGAAAAAATTGTTCCATCAAATAGAGGGGGCTTAGTGTCTGAAGTCCCTTCATGACTTGTCATGTTTAAGCTTGCAGATATACCTTTGAATGAAAGGAACCCACTCTGATACCAATTGTTGAAATTACTAAGACAACTGAGAGGGGGGGTGAATTAGTTGTTATTGTTCTTAAACAATATTAAGTCTATTAATACATTCTTGATATTTCTTCAAGTGATCATCAACATTATACATCATATGGACAATAAAATAATGAGCATCAGTCACACATAAGATATACACAGAGACAACTTTTCACGAGGAAACCCATAAAGGAGAAAACCTCTTCTTCTTCGGAATGATAGGCAGTCTTTTAAGTTCTGTACATCATCTATAATTGAGCACCAACTCAATGTGAGGATACAACCTTTATTTTTCAAGATGCAACTTGCTGAGAGCACCAACTCTCTATTTTATCTATCACCCAGTAGAAGGAAGCACCAACTCCCTGGTTTCTCTAGCACCAACTAGAAGGAAGCACCAACTCCTTGGTTTCTCTAGCACCAACTAGAAGGAAGCTACAACTCCCTATGTTCAAGTACCCACTTGAACCTATAACAACACCAGTCCTCCCTAGCACCTCCCAACCTCCCTGAAATATGAATATGAAATACCTAAACCAATTACAGTAATATAGTGTTCAATAACAACTTACTAGTCTCATCACTGTTCTGCAAGATTTTGCTACTTAGTCTTCCTCACTGTATTCCAACATGCATCCATTGCCCATTCTGTTCTTTTGCCTTTTGTGCTCTATGTGCCATTCCCATTCAATGAAACTTTTGTTTCCTATCCATTTGAGCTTCTGCACCTCCTCTTTACTTCCTCACACATGCATTACTTCACCTCAGCAACAACAACTTCATCACTTCTCTGTGCCATGTTATTATAGCTTCTGTGCACCTTATGCATACAATATGCACAATGCTTATACATCTCTTCATAGTGAGTTCTCTGTCTGATCATCATTATGACTTCTAAGCTTCTCTGGTAGTTTTTCCATGCATTCAACATCATTGGATGTCATGCTAAGATTCCTCAGCCTCTTTGGCAGTCGAGACTCTTCGTCTTCTGTCATAGTCGAGCTTATACTTTCTTCTTCAGTTACAAACTTCAATGCTCATCCACTTGTTAGTCCCTCTAATAATCATCTTCATTCATTGGAAGAAGCTTGGAGACTCTTCATCTCCTCTGGCGATTACACAGAAGTCTCTTTGAATCTTCTGGCAGAAACCATCAATGGTTTCTAGAAGTTACACTGTGAAGAGCAACATTAGCCCTCCAATCATACTCAAATTCACTTGCACTGTTGGATTGGATCCATGGGCTCTTGCATTAATTTTGTCATTTCAACATTCAGAAATTTGGCATTCATGTGACCATGTGTCTCGACACTCCCAGTCGTGATCCTCGAAACTCCGAAAAGGATCTTTTATGCACTAGATCCTTCCCCCATCTTCCATCGATGTGACCATAGGCTACATCCATTTCACCTTTTCAGTATTTTCATGAACTTATGACCTTCATCAACCCTGATCGATGGTCCATGATATCGATGAATTGATGGTCCAGATCTCATCATGAATTCACATCTCGTTGTTCCTTAGATGGAGTTTCTCATCACTCCAAGTCACGATAGGTGAGACTCTGAGATGGAGCTTAGATCAACAGTCGATAATCTTGGTGTATTGACGATCTAGATCTCATCGTGAATTCGCATCTCACAATTCCTTATATGGAGGTTATCATCAGTCCAAGTCACGATAGACGAGACTCTGAGATGGAGCTTAGATCAACAGTCCAAAATCTTAGTGTATTGACGGTCCAGATCTCATCGTGAATTCGCATCTCGCAATTCCTTAGATGGAGGTTCTTGTCACTCCAAGTCANGATAGGCGAGACTCCGAGATGGAGCTTAGATAAATGGTCCAAAATCTTGGTGTATTGATAGTCCAGATCTCATCGTGAATTTGCATCTCGCAATTCCTGTGATGAGGGGCCTCATCACTCCAAGTCACGATAGCCGAGACTCCGAGATTGTTTCGCGATTTCGGCATTCCTGTGGTATTGTTTCTTGACTCTCCAAGTCACAATTCGTGAAACCCCGAAGTGATGTAAACTTGCTAACATCCCACATGGATTGAAACGTGTCGAATAACTGCCACGTGTCACTCTGATTCATGACTTACACGTGCCTAAAATGTTGAACCAGCTTGACACTTGTCATTGCCTAGTTGTGCCATGTGTTCTTAGCTGACGTGGTTTACTGACCTGTCTGTTTTAGGATTTCACATTTCGTGATTTCAGGACTCATGTTGTAAAGAACCTTGACATTTCCATCTCCCGATAGCCAAAAATATGAAATGGAGTTGGACCACCGCATCGATCGTGCACTTTAAAGAACGTGCAGGTTCTTCTTGATCCAACGATGGTCAGAACTTATGCTCAGATATGACGCCTGAGATCTGTCCTTCTCTTCTATCCGTTCTTCTTGTCTACAATCTAATCTGATGGTACTCCTTCTTTTAGGAAATTAAATGGGATCCAACGATCACTGACGCTTCTCCTCCCGAGCTTAGTCACTGTGTTCAACTCTGCGCTAATTTCTCCTGAGCTTACTTTGTCCTTGTTTTTCCTTCGCTACATACTCTGATCTTGCCATTAGTGACAAGAACATACTACCTGTAAAGCATGCCAACCATCCTCTTCACTATCTCTTATGATCTTATCGAGCTTGCTCTGCAGTGTCTTACCAAGATACTTTTGGTTCCCATCTGTTACATTCTTCCTATACTCAAGCCATAATCGCTATTGTACTTTCCATCAATGACAAGCATACACTGCCTGTAAAACATGCCAACAACATCCCCATAGTTTGAGCTAGGGTCACCCTATGAGGCCCCTCCAAACACACTGTAGGAACCCCATGAGGACCCCTGTGAATTTGGATTATGCAACATCCCACCTGATTGGGTCTGGGAAGAGATCCGAGGAAATTGTAGGATCGTCCAAAGATTATGCATCACTAGAGAAGAGTATAGGATGGCTTGAAGAGCGTTGGGCTCCATATATTGGAATCATTATAGGTTTCATTATGTTGTTTCTATAATAGATTGTGATGTTTCTTGGAAGACATTAGTTTTTGTGCTTATTAGTGTATTGCAGGTATTATTATAACCCTTAGTTATCCTTGTACTAATTTTTGCGAACTTCCATCCATAAGAATATGCCATTGTTATATGCTCTATTATATGTGTAATGGGTAAATGATTTATGTTTTGGAACTTCCTTCAACACTAATATAAACTATTTGATAAAATAACCCAAAGAAGAATAATAAATTTGGGTAGTATACACATATTTCCCATCTATCCTATTTGGGAACATTACAGTGGTATATGAGTTGGTGATTCTACCAGACTGCGATTACATTAGTTCCTAGGAAGAAAGGGCATGGAGGATTCCCTCGAAGTTAACCAAAGAGAGAAGTGGAATCAAACCAAACCAAGTAATAAATTGAGGTAAACATGGAGGATAAATAGGAGGTTACACAATACCCGATGCTTAGACTATTGAATCGTTTGAATAAAAGTCAAGAAGAAGCTAACTAGAACCAGGTAGTTGTTGGTTGTGGAGTCTGATTATCTTCCTGATTTAGAGGTCTTTGTTTTCATCTATGTTTATACCCCATGAATAATTTACACCTCAAAATAATGTACACTCCTCCACGCAGGGGAGTGCCGGGGGGGAATTGTAATTTCATAGTAAATTTGGACCGTTCATTATAAGGATGCAGATATGACGACAAAAGTTATGTTAGGGTTTTTTTCACTAGAAGGAGACCCTCTTTTATGAGGGAAATGTGTTGCGGCTATGGAACACGGAGAATATTTTATTTTGAGTGACGAGACTATGAGAGAAATAAGAGGAAGTTACAATGGGTGTGTTGTAGGTTGTATCCCTTCATTTGTTGGATAGTAATAAAGGAAGGACCTGGAAATTCTTTGGTGGATGTAGCCTACACTAGGTGAACAATATAGATATATATGTGTCTCTATTATATTATGTATATTCTGTGTTTTATAGCTCCATGATCCTGTTTTTCTAACAAATGGCATCAGAGAGAAAGGTAACTCATGGAAAAATAGGGTTCATGGTTCGATTGGGAGCAATGGCGGAAGATGGAAATTTTAGGGTCGAGAAATTTAACGAAAAAAAACTACCATTTATGGAAGATGAAGATGGAATATTATTTATATCAGAAGGATCTATTCCTACCATTGGGTAGAATAACAAAGAAGTTGACGACCATGAAGGATGAAGAATGGGAGGGTCTTGACAGGAAGGCACTAGGAACGATATGACTGAGCCTGGAAGCATTGGTGCCTTTCCATATTTTGAAAGAAAAGATAATGAAGGAGTTGATGGACGCATTGGCTAAACTGTATGAAAAACCCTCAATGTCCAATAAGGTATTTCTAATGAAGATATTATTTAATATGAAGATGTCAGAAGATGGGTTTGTTGTAGATCATTTAAATGAATTTAATATGGTTACTAATCAGATAAGTTCTGTAAAAGTGGAATTTGATGATGAGGTTAGGGATATTATAATATTGTGCTCATTTCCAGAAATATGGAATGGCTTGGTCATGGATTTAAGTAACTCTATCTCTGGTTCAAATACTTTAAAATTTGATGATGTTGTTGGTGTTATCCTTAGTGAGGAAATGCGTTGAAAAAGCATATGTGAGACATATGGTAATGCGTTAAACATGGAGAATAGGGGAAGACAAAAGGATAGAGTAAAGGGATCAAGGAACTGCAGAAATTCTAGGAAGGGAAGATCCAAATCCAACTAGGAAAGATAGAGTGTTGGAATTGTGGGAAGAAAGGACATATGAAAATACTGTAGAGATCCAAAAAAACAAAGAGATGGACAACAAGAGAAAAATCAGGAAGCAAATGTAACATGTTATATGTTACAAGATGCTTTAATTCTTTCTATAGATAATATTTCTAAGTCTTGGGTAGTAGATTCAGGGGCTTCATTTCATGCCACACCCCATAGGAAACATTTTTTAGATTATTTTCAAGGTGATTTTGGACAGGTTCATTTGGGTGATGATGCACCATGCAAAATTGTTGGAATGGGAAAGGTAAAAATAAAGAAAAGGAATGGAAACAAATGGTTGTTGAAAGAGGTTAGACATGTTCCAGATCTAAGGAAAAATATAATTTCAATAGGGAAGTTGGAATGTGAAGGTTGTATATCCATATTTACAGATAAGATGTGGAAGGTCACCAAAGGATCACTGGTGATAACAAAAGGAGAAAATGTAGGTACATTGTATTTATGTACTGGTAATACTGATTCTTCTATCTCTTTAGCTTCTACATGAGTGGATACAACACCATGGAATCGTAGGATTGGACACATGAGTGAGAAGGGGATGTAGATACTTCAAAAGAATTTATTTTCCAGATCTTAAACAAATTGATTTGTATTTCTGTGAGCATTTTGTTTATGGAAAACAAAAGAGAGTCAAATTTCTCAGAGTCGAAAAAGAAAAGAAGAGTGAAAGGTTATAGATTGTGCATACATATGTATGGGGACCAAATTAGGTATCATCTCTTGGTGTCTCTCCTTATTATGTTACTTTTATTGATTATGCAACTAGAAAAACTTGGGTTTATTGCAATCTAAAAAAATACGATGTTTTTTATACTTTTAAGTAATGGAAATTTTTGGTTGAGAATGAGATAGGAAAAAGGTTGAATTGTCTTAGATCAGACAATGGAGGTGAATATTGCAGCAAGGAGTTTAATGATTATTGTTCATACCATGGGATTCATAGAGAGAATAGAGTTGCAAGAACACCACAAGAAAATGGTGTGTCAGAAAGGATGAATAGGACAATCATGGAGCATGCAAGGAGTATGAGATTGCATGTTGGTCTACCCTTACAGTTATGGGCAGATGTTGTAGATAATGTTGTTTACTTAATAAACAAAGTACCTTCAATGTATTTGGATGGTGTAATTCTAGAGGAGGCCTGGACAAGTAAAAAGGTAAATTATTCTATTTTGAAGACTTTCGGTTGTGAAGCATTTGTCCATATTGATAAAGGAAATAGAACAAAGATTGAGGAAAAATCCAAGAAGTGTACTTTTATTGGATACAACGTTAACGATTTTGGTTATCGCTTATGGGATTATGAAAATCACAAAATAATTAGGATTAGATATGTCATATTCAATGAGAAGGTCATGTACAAAGATCCGTTGCAGGAAAAGATAAAAGGAATAGAAAAACTAGAATACAAAGTGCTTCATGAGATCATTGAAAAAGAAATTCCAAAGGAACTGTTGTAACCTAGGTCTGCATCCCCTGGCTCTCTTATATTTTTCGTTGTGCCTTCATAAAATTTTACTCTTATGGTTGGTTAAGTCATCTTCCTGTTACTGAGTGACTTGGTTCTTATTAATTTTTTCCTGGTTTGAGTCTTTGTGCATTTCTGTTCTATTTTTCTTGAAAGGATGAAATATATGTTGGATTTGGTTCGAATTACTTTTCATCATAATTTCCATTGATCTATCTCACCACAGGTTGACCAAGCCTTTTTATATATGCATGAAACACCCTTGGACAAACACAACCATTCAGAATGGTCATTTTTGGGCCAGGATTGTCGAAATGAACATGGAAATTTTCAATGGTAAAGATCCACCAAGAAAATCATATGAACAGTTGTCATCCAAGAAGGGGTTATGAATTACATGGAGTTTAACACCAAGATTCATCATAAGTCCTGAACCCTTGAAGTATTTAACATAGATTAATCTTGGGTTAATTAGTGATAATCACTGGCTAATCACTTCGGCGATTTTCCTTTGAGAGATTGGCATACTTCACATCCACAAATTCCCGAAGCCCAAACTCCTGGAGACTTGGAGAGAATATGGGTCGTTCATCTATCAGGACATGCGTCGAAGTCCCGAAGAGAAGAAGAGCCAAAGTGTTGAAGAGGTTAAATCTTGAAGTCTCGAATAAAATATGGATCGTTCATCGATCATGACACGTGGTGACAGATCATTTACTTCGACGATTTTCACTTCAGGAGTTTTCCAAGCACAAACATTTGAAACTCCCTAAGCCCGAAGTGCCAAAAACCCGAAACAAATCAAGGCCATACATCAATGGAGACATGTGGAAGTAGATCACCCACTTCAAGATTTTTCCTCTGGGAGATATTCACGCTTCACATTTGAAACTCCTGAAGCCCAAATTTCCGAAGAGAATCTGGACCGTTCATCCATCATGGCACGTGGTGACAGATCACTCACTTCGAAGTTTTTTTCCTCCGGGAGATGTTTCATGTTTCATATTCAAAACACCCAAAGCCCTAATGTCCGAAGTGAATTTGGACCATTGATCCCAGGTCAAAGAGAACTATTGATCCTCGCAGCAGGAAAATCTCACCCAGATATCAGATTGTAATCAAATTGATGACTATAATTCATTGCGGGGACGCAAACTGCTCGAGCTTTAATTTTCCTAAGCGATCCCGCAATTGGAGCCATGCTATTTTTGGAAGGGTACATGTCAGCTTGTGGTGGATTGTGGGCCCAAAGACATTTTGAATCCAAACCACCCTCAAAATCTCTCGCAATCACGTGCTTGAATGACATTAGATCACTGCATCACCTCCACTCATCCACTCACTACTCCGGCTCCTCTCATCACCCAACACTTGTCGTCTATTAACCTCCACGCTGATCCCCATCGATGGTGGCCCAACTCCAGA
>SNQJ01S0013749.1:126833-138653 GCA_010110895.2 Picea sitchensis
CGCCTTTCGCCACCTGTCCTCCACTCACTTCCCAAGATACTCACACATCCTCTCACTATGCCATCTGTCTTCACACGTCATCTACCCTCGCATCCATTCATCTCATCTCTTGATTGGATGTTCGACTACATGTATCCCCTCATGCTCGATGGGCCAACAACCATTCCAGCGAAGCTATTTCACAGGTACAGATGACATCTAACGGGGTCAATATAGAGTGCACTTGGCTTCCGAAATCTCATGCATAGACAAAGAGTTAAGTCTCAGTCATAGGTCAAATTAGATTAGTTCCAAACATGTCGTCGTTCAACACAGAGTTTTTCTCTGTCACTCCGAGGCCTATTTTCGGCCTCTCAGTTCCTCCAACACATGCATCAGTTCTGTCACAGAGACAGTAATATTTTTATTTGATTAAGTCTAGAATTTTCCTAGATTAGATGCAAGAGTGATCTTATGTTTGTGATAAGAACCACTCTTTCTGATTAATTCCAATGTCTTAGTGAATTTAATTATTTGATTTACAAAAATTTCCCTAAATTCAGGTCTCAGTCCCCTAAGGACGAGTGCCTCTGCAACTCTTTTAAACAGTTAGTTTTTTGATATTGTAAACGTCAGATTTTTTGAGTAAGGAATATCAATATAACAGATTGGTTGGAACCATTTTATGCATGGATTATATCTATACTTGGTGAACATACTCTTGATCAAAGTGTTACATTCAACTCTTCATGTGTTTTCATTCTTATCTTGAATACAATTTTTGATTTGTGCAATGTACATTTCATTTCCTTTCAGCTATTGTATGACTTATTTTTATTGATATGCAACCTGTCTAACAACTTATTCTTTGGTGAAGATTTTTTTTCTTCAACCTGTGGGAATTATTGTGTTTTGATACATGTTTTATGTATTGAAATGATATTTTAAGTATTGAAATTCTTGCAGCAGATTATTCATTGTGTAGTTTGTTGTTTCCTTCTGTTTTCTATAATTTCACTAGTTTGTCATTAGTGTGCCATTAGCCAAGGAGGGTCCTCATCCATATAATTCTTCCAACCCAACCTTTCCTTTGTCTTGATATAATAACCCTCAGACCAACCAAAAAAAAGTTAAAAGAAGCAATCATTCTAAATTGATAGGTGGCCTAGCTTTTCCCTTTAGCAGTCAGGTGCATATTTTAGGACCAACATCTTCTGGCACCATTGCCAGGGAACGAAGTAACGAAATAAATTTCTCTGGAAGAAATAAAATTGATCATATCTGAACTTTGATGGTGAACAAAGATCATACACAGACAGACTAACATCTTTCACCTGGTGACTTCACTGAGTAAACTTCAAAGAAAAAATATTGGCGCCTAGAAAGGGATTCAACAGATCCAAATCTAAAAAAAAAAATACAATAAGGATGATTATAACCCTGAGAATAACACAGTAGGCTCTGAGTTTGAAATAAACTAAGGAAATCCATTGTAGCTCAGATATAGGCTTCCCCCCTCAAGGGAAAAGACACACACCAAGAGAATACTTCAAACCATCATCACGAGCAGCTTGAATTTGCTATCCCTGAGAATCATAATTCCAATGGGGCTCAGACATATCCTACTCCTAATTCCACTTCAGCATCCAATCCTGGATCCACTCATGTATCTCCCATAAATTTGCAAATTCATATTTCTCAAGCCATGGTCGTTAATAGGATGGATGTCATAATTGTTGCCAAATATGCACCCTTAGTGCTACCTCTAGTTTTATATGCACTCCCAACCACAGATTACATGAAATATCTGCTAAGATATAATGGGGAAGGTGAAATAACTGCTGAAGAACATCTTCTAGCCTTTTACAGTTTTGCAGACAACTTTAACATTGATTATTCATATGTGTGGATGAGGTTTTTTGTGCAGAGTTTGGATGGGGAGGTCAGAAAATGGTTCAAAATTCTTCCTCCAGCCTCCATTGTAGATATTGAGGTGTTATATGAATATTTTATAAAGAAATGGGGATATAGGAGAGATTATCCCTATTACATCACTGAATCTGGGGCTCTAAAGAGAAACAATGGTGAATCTATTTTAGATTTCACCAAGAGATTCAACAAAATCTATGGTAGAATCCCAGATGAAATAAAACCAACTGAAGCCTCTACCAAGATCAATTATGCTAATGAATTTGATGCAGAATTCTCCCTCCTTCTGAGAGAGAGAAGATAAACCACACTGTTATCCATGCAGGAAGAAACCATTAAAGTTGAATCTAATATTTTGGCATCAGATAGATTAAATACTAGATCTGATAAAGAGAAGAAAAAATAGAGAGAGGATGCCCCAACCTCCTCTAACCCAGCTACATATTATCCCCAACTTGAAGAGACGACTACGACTTTGAAGGATTTGACTTTCGAGATAGCAAAGCTAAAATGGGAATCCAAACAATCGAACATAAATTTTCAAGGGGCTGGTAATAGAAATAAGAACCAATTCAGAAGGCCTAATTATGCTCCTCAAGTAATGCGGAGAGAAAGGAGAAATTTTGATGATCAAAGGGTAGTTACCCCTTTCCAAAACAATTAGATTGAGGATATAGATGTAGAAAATGATGCTGTGGACGATATTCTTGTTCTTTTCAATGATACAGATTATTATACCAGTCACTTAACACAGCAAGAATATGAGTTAGCACAATTTTCAAAACAATTTGATGATCAGATAGGGCAAGAGGGAGTTCTTCAAGGTCAACCCAAGAAGAAATACGATTTGAGGATGAGAAATGGAGCTTCCAAGTCCACCACCTATGATCAAGGAAAACAAGCAGAATCCCCTCTCAAGACAAATCCGAATAAAGGTATGCCATCTAAAACTCAGTCATCTCCACTATCAAAACATCTTTCCCCTGAAACAAAGGAAGTTGATAAGCCACCAACCTTTTTGAGCCTGGAACATGAGCTGAGAAAAATCAAGATTCCTGTCCCTTTGATAGAATTGTTAAAAAACGAACCTTTCAAGAAATCCATCATGAAATTTCTACATCCAACTCCTTCTAGTGTATATTCCGATGTCATTAGTATACAGGATGAAAACCCAACCATTATTGTGGGTCCATACATTGAGGATGGATCTAATGCTTCTCCTCCTTTCTATATATTTTTGAATGTCCATGATAATATCCTACACAAATGTCTTATGGACTCAGGATCCTCTCACAATGTTATGCCCAAAGTTGTTATGGAAGAAATAGGTCTGTATATTACCAAGCCTTACCAAGACCTATATTCCTTTGATTCTAAGAAAGTAAAATTCTTGGGATTGATAAAGGATATGGTGGTTTCTCTAGCACAAATACCCATGAAGAGTGTACTGATGGACATTGTGGTGGCCGACATCCCCCAAAATTTTGGCATGCTCTTATCCATAACTTGGGATAAGAAGGTTGGGGGATCATAGCAAATGGACCTCACATATGCCACCATTATTGTGTTTGTTGGTGAGCACATGAGGCTATACAAAGAGGTAAGGTTATACTACATAGTCAATGATCATCATAACCCAAGAAATCGCCCCATTTATGCTGTTGAGGATGGTATGGGTTCGTTTGTTTTTCATTTAAATGATGATGAACTTGAAATATCAGTGAGCCAACCTAGAGAGAAGATGATGATTGGTCAACAAAAAAAGGTGTGGAAGATGTATTTCGATGGCTCTTCATCAAGAGAAGGATCTGGTGCAGGTATTCTCCTCATTTCCCCTTCAGAAGAAGTAATAACCCTCTCTTATAAGCTAGATTTTGAGACTACTAACAATATAGTTGAATATGAATCTATGGTATTGGGATTGAGGGCTGCCAAAGACATGGCCATTGATTGTCTAGCAATTTTTGGTGATTCTAAGTTGGTCATCAATCAATTGAGGAATATGTATCAAACAAAGAAACAGAGGCTCAAGCAGTACATGAACGAGGTATGGGATTTGATCAATAATTTATTTCTAGCATTTAACATTTATTTCATTCCCAAATAACATAATTAGAAGGTTGATTCACTGGCCTTGGCTTCTAGCATGTCCAGGCCTCCCATTGGCCCAAATATTAAATATCAGGTGGAAATCAAACATAGAATAGCCATATCAGACAACATAAAGAACTAGCAAGTCTTTAGTGATGATTTAGAGCTGCAGATATTTCTACACACCATTGATGAATTATCCAATATCTCAATTGATCAAGAAAGTCAAGAAGATGAAAATGAGAAATTAGAAGATCAATAATCCTCTCATCTATTGAAGACAATGGTTGTTCATGATATTGTGGAGCTGAAAACCAATCACATTCCGAGAGGACTAGTGCCATTGTAAATATTATTCGACAACAATGATGTTTACAAAGGAACTGCCATGAAGAATCAAGAAGAAGAGGTTTCAGAATGCAACATTGGGACCACTGAGAATCCCAATATCATCAACTTGTCCAAAGCATTGGCTGGGGAACAAAAAGATAGGTATGTCAATATCATTAAAAAGTTTGCTGATACTTTTGCATGGTCCTATGAATATTCGAAGACATTTGATATTGACATCATCCAGCACAAGATCCCTCTACAAACTGGCTCCAAGCCATTCATACAGAATATTAGACAATTTAATCCCATGTTAATGTACATAATTGAGAAAGAGATAAAATAATGTTGGATGCCAAGATTATTGTACCATTGAGGTATTCAAACTGGGTGTCCAACTTAGTACCTGTAAGAAAGAAGAGTGGGGAGATACACTTATGTGTTGATTTCATAAATCTAAAAATGTGTTCTTTGAAGGACAATTACCCACTCCCCAAGATGCATCATATTTTAAAAAGGGTGGTAGGTGCACATGGAATTTCCTTGTTGGATGGATACTCTAGTTATAACCAAAAGTAGTTTGTGAATAAGACAAAGAAAATAAAACATTCACCACCCCATGGGGAACATTCATGTATGACAATATGCCCTTTGGGTTCATGAACACAGGGGCCACTTTTCAGAGGTCCATGGACATATCTTTTGTGGGGGAGAAATAAAAATGTATGGTCATATACCTATATGAAATTACCATTTTCTCCAAGTCTGATGAGGAACATTTGCAGCATTTGGATCAGGTTTTCAAGAAATGCAAGAGGTATGGGATATCTCTCAATCCTAGTAAGTCGTACTTTTCCATGCCAGAAGGAAAGCTCATGGGCCACATCATATCAACGGGAGGCATAAAAATTGATTCTAAGAGGGTTTGTGCCATTCAACAAACCGAGATCCATAGAAACAAAAAGGTTGTCTAGTCTTTTATTGGTAAGATAAACTTCCTCAGACATTTTGTGCCAATTTGTTTTGAAATTTTGAATCCTTTTACTAACATGTTGAATAAAGATGTTGTGATAAAATGGTCCTCATAGGAAAAATCATCTTTCCAAACAATCAAGCAAGCTTTAGTCAAAGCACTTGTATTGGTTATCTCTGACTATACCATGGAGTTCTTCATCTTTTCCTTTAAACAATTGTTGTTGTACTGCTGTAGAAAAATGAGGAATGGAATGAGCAGTGAATAGCCTTTTTCATAAGAGCCCTTCGAGATGATGAGCTCAAGTATGATATAATAGAGAAGCAGGCTTATGAACTGGTCAAAGAAATCAAGGCCTTCAGGGTTTACGTGCTACAGTCTAGCATAACGGCCTTTGTTCCTAGCAACGGTGTCAAAGAGACTCTAGTCCAGCCAGACAATGAGGGGAAAAGAGGAAAATGGATTTTCAAGTTGTTGGAGTATGATTTGCACATAAATCCCACCAAGTTGATCAAGGGGCAAGGATTAGCCAAATTTCTACCAGAATCAAACTACAAGGTGCTCAAGTTGCATAAAATCTTCACCCAATCAGATGCACCTATCATACATCCTGGGCAAGACAACTTATAGGTATTTGAAAAATATTCCTCTTCACCTTGGTATAAAAACATCATCTATTTTCTACAACATTTTGAATGTCCACCATATTTGAAGAAGACAAAGGCCAAGTATCTCAAGTCGAAAGCCATCAAATTCTGTATTTCAAACCAGAGCTTGTATTGGAGGGATCCTGCTGGCATTCTATTAAAATTCCTTGATGGAGATGAAGCTAAACAAGTCACAACAAAAATGCACAGAGGAGTGTGTGGAGGGAACTAGCATTGGAAGGCCACAATTCTCAATATCCTGAGGGAAGGATACTACTGGCCCACCCTTTTCTCTTATGTGTTTTCCACTGTTAGAGCCTGCAATGAATGTTAGATGTTTGCAGAGAAACAAAAGTTACTATCACTGCCCCTGAAACCTATCAAATCCAGTAGTCCATTTCAGCAATGGGGGTTAGACTTCATAGGCGAAATAAATACACCCTCTAGTGAAAAACACAAGTGGATCCTCACTGCCACCGAATACTTCACAAATGGATTGAGGATTTTCCCACCAGGAATGCCACTGACAAGGTAATCATGAATTTCCTGGAAACTAATATTTTTACCAAATTTGGTTGCACTAGTAAGCTTGTAACAAATAATTCCCAAGCATTCAATTTCAAATCCATGATTGACTTCTATGGAAGTCACAACATTTTCTTGACACATTCCACACCCTATTACCCTTAGGGAAATGGCCTGGTAGAATCACCAAACAAGACTCTCATCAAGATCATTAAAAATTTGTTGGTTGAAAGCAAGAAATATCGGGACTCTAAACTCAAATATGCCTTATGGGCTGATAGAATCAGCACTAAGAAGTCTCTAGGAACCTCACCATTCCAACTGGTTTATGGCATAGACATTGTTTTTCCTCCTCATCTTGGTATACCAGTCCTGAAATTCTTGTAGGAGGATATTGAGGATCCCAATGACATCCAACGGAGGATCTTCCAGATTATAGAAGTTCATAAGAGAAAGGAGGCACTTGATTAGAGAACAGAGGCATACCAGAGAAAGATCAAATCGACCTTTGATAAGAAAACCAAGAAGGAGATTTTTCAGGAAGGTGACCTAGTTTTGATGTGGGATGCTAGAAGGGATGACAAGTCCAAGCATGGTAAATTCGACAACCTATGGTTTTTCCCTTTTAAGGTGATTTAAGTTCTGGACAATAACACGTTCATCATGCACAATCTAGATGATACAAATATCTTTGGAGGCCCAATAAATGGATTCTTCTTGAAACACTATTTTGTTTGAGGATGGGGGAAGGTCCCTCTTGTATCATAGAAGATTTCCTTTTATTGTTGTTTTGATTAGTTAGTTGTATGTAAATAAGGACTCCATGCCCAACAAGGCACCAGGGTGTAGTTTCAGTTTTTTATTCAATAAAATGCATGGCTGAGGGACAATAATAGATACACAGGGCTGACAGATAGAAACGAGGGTAACTGATGAAAGGTAAGAGCAATTATCTAATCTCAAGGAACTGATTTACAGTTCTTAGCACCTCACAGGGATGCGATATCCCTAGTTGGAGCCAATGTTGTAACCTAGGTCTGCATCCCCTACCTCTCTTCTCTTTTTCTCTATGCCTTCATCAAATTTTACTCTTCTGGTTGGTTAAGTCATCTTCCCGTTACTGAGTGACTTGGTTCTTATTTTTTTTTTCCTGATTTGAGTCTTTGCGCATTTATGTTCTATTTTTCTTGAAAGGATGAAATATATGTTGGATTTGGTTTGAATTACTTGTCATCATAATTTCCATTGATCCAACTCACCACAGGTTGACCAAGCCTTTTTATATACACAGGAAACGCCCATGGACAAACGAAGCCATTTAGAATGGTCATTTTCGGGCCAGGATTGCCAAAATGAACAAGGGAATTTTCAATGGTAAAGATCCACCAAGAAAATCACATCAATGACTTTCGTTCAGGCAGGGGTGCAGAATTGCGCGGAGTGTAACACCAAGAGTCATCAGAAGTATCGAACCCCCAAAGTATTTAACATATCTTAAGCTTAGGTTAATTAGTGATAAGCACTAGCTAATCACTTCAACGATTTTCCTTTGGGAGATTGGCATACTTCACATCCACAAATTCCCAAAGCCCGAACACCCAGATACCCAAAGAGAATCTAGGTCGTTCATCTATCAGGACATGCGTCAAAGTCCCAGAGAGCCAAAGAGCTGAAGTGTTGAAGATCTTAAATCCTAAGGTCCCAAATCAAATATGGACCATTCGTCAATCATGACACGCGACGACAGATCATTTACTTTGGTGATTTTCACTTTGGGATTTTTCCAAGCACAAACATTTGAAACTCCCAAATCCCTAAGTGTTGAAAACCTAGAACAAATTAGGACCATACATCAACAGAGACACGTGGAAGCAGATCATCCACTTAGAGAGTTTTCCTCCAGGAGATCTTCACGCTTCACATTTGAAACTCTCGAAGCCTGGATTTCTGAAGAGAATCTGGACCATTCATCCATCATGGCACGTGGTAACAAATCACTTTCTTTGGAGTTCTTTTACTCCAGGAGATGTTTCATGTTTCATATTCAAAACACCCGAAGCCCGAAAGTCCGAAGTGAATCTGGACCATTGATCCCAGGTCAACGAGAACCATCGATCCTCATAGCAGGTAAATGTCACCAAGATCTCAGATCGTAATCAAATCGATGGCTATAGTTCATTGCGGGGACACAAACTGCTTGAGTGTTAATTTTCCTAAGAGGTCCCGCAACTGGAACCATGGTATTTTTGGAAGGGTACATGGCAACTTGTTGTGTATTTCATGCCCAAAGGCATTCTAAATCCAAAGCACCCTCAAAAACTCCTACAATCACATTCTTGAATGAAATCAGATCACTGTGTCACCTCCACATAACCTCCAATCATCCACTCACTACTCTTGCTGCTCTCACCACTCGACACTTGTCCTCCATTAACCCCCACGTTGATGTCCATTGGCGGTGGCCCACTTCTCCATATCGACGGTCCTTATCGCAACTTGGACCCCCCCGACCATTCTACCTTTAACGATTGGTGGGGGTCCGAGTAAGTAGTTTTCCCACCTTGTACCCTACCTAATGTGGCAGCTCCTCAAGGACTCGGACCACCCCCTCTCTAATACTCTTACCACCTACCCCTCCCCCCCTCTAAGTTCCTCTTAGGTTGTTTTTCAATACCACCTCCTCTTTCCTTTCGATACCTATTCTCCACTCACTTACCAGCCTACTCACACCTCCTCTCACTATGCCATCTATCTTCACACATATTATACCCTTGCATCCATTCATCCCATATCCCAATTCGATTCTCCTCTCCACATCTCCCCTCATGCCCGATGGGCTGACAACCATTCCAGTGAAGCTATTTCATAGGTACAGATGGCATATGACAGGGTCAATACAGAGTGTTCTTGGCTTCCGAAATCTCAGGCATAGACAAAGAGTTAAGTCGCAGTCACAGGTCTACGCATATTAGTTCCTAACATGTCGTCATTCAACATAGAGCTCTTCTCTCTCACTCTGAGGCCTATTTTCTCCCCCCTCAGTTCCTCTATCACATACATCAGTTCTGTCTCAGAGATAGTAGTAGTTTTATTTGATTAATTCCATCATTTTCCTAGATTAGATGCAATAGTGGTCTTTTATGTGTGATAAAAACCACTCTTACTGATTAAGTCCAGTGTCTTAGTGAATCTAATTATTTGATTTATGAATAGTTCCCTAAATTCAGGTCTCAGTCCCCTAAGGACAAGAGCCTCTGCAACTCTTTTAAATAGTTAGTTTTTGGATATTGTAAAGGTCAGATTTTTTGAGGAAGGAATAACAATACAAAAAACTGGTTGGACCTGTTTTATGCATGGATTAAAGATCTCTACTTGGTGAACATAGTATTGATGACAGTGTTTCGTTCAACTCTTCATGTGTTTTCATTCTTATATTGAATATAGTTTTTGATTTGTGCAATGTACATTTCATTTCCTTTTAGCTATTGTATGACTTATTTTTACTGATATGCAACTTGTCAAACAACTAATGCTTTGGTGAATATTTTTTTCTGCAACCTATGGGAATTATTGTGTTTTGATACATGTTTGATGTCTTGAAATGATATTTTAAGTATTGAACTTCTTGCAGCAGATTATTCATTGAGTAGTTTGTTGTTTCCCTCTATTTTCTATAATTTCACTGGTCTGTCATTAGTGTGTCATTAGCCAAGGAGGGCCCTCATCCATATCATTATTCCAACCCAACCTTGCCTTTTTCTTGATAGAATAACCCTTAGACCGACCAAAAAATTTTAAAAGAAGAAATCATTCTAAACTGATAGGTGGCCTAGCTTTTCCATTTAGTAGTCAGATGCAGACTTTAGGACCAATAGGAACCAAAAAATCAAAATGTACAACAACAGGAGCAACATGTGCCTCAAACTCCTACAAGTGTTGTTAGAATATCTACCAGGTTAAGTAGAACCCCTGAATGATACTCTCCTTCATTGTATTATGTATTTTTTACTGATTCCGGTGAACCAGAATGTTATGAAGAGGAAATGCAGGTAGACAAAAAAAAGAAGTGGGAGAAAGGAATGAAAGAGGAAATGGATTCCCTGGTAAATAAATAGAATTGGGATTTGGTTCATTTTCCTGCTGGAAAAAGAGAATTACAGAATAAGTGGGTTTACAAGTTGAAGGAAGAAGATGGAGGAAAAAAATGATACAATGCTAGACTTGTTGTAAAGGGGTTTTCACAAAAGAAAGGTATAGATTTTGATGAAATGTTTTCTCCTGCTATTAAAATGACTTCAATTAGGATTATTTTAAGCTTTGTAGAAGTAGAATATTTACATCTAGAAAAGTTGGATGTAAAAACAATTTTTCTCGATGGGCTCTTCTAATCCTATGCTCATTTCCAAAAATTTGGAGAACCTAATAGTAGACCATTACGACACTCCTAAAATTGGTAGGAAAACAAGGATACATAGGACCACATGAAAGTTAGTGAAGAACTCATGCAAAGGGTAGAAATACTCATATCCCATCACAGAGTGCCTTACTTACAAGGAATAGAAGGGTTTTAAGACCTTTTTTACCACCATTCCTTGAGGAGAAACCTATTGGAGTGAAGGAACCACAAAATAATGTTGAGTAGGTCTTAGGCTACAACCGAGAATATTATTCATTAGCGGAGGAAGTTTGGGAAGATAAGTCTTACAAAAATTAATCCAATATCATGATGAGGAACAAACCAAGGGGAGCACAATACCCACATAATGTTGATATGGTTCTTAAGATAGGAAAAATGGAATTTCCATATTTTGATGGATCATCCAAAACCACATCCAGAGCATGGGTGCACAAGTTGGATACATATTTCCATCTTAACTTGTTAACAAAATCATAAGCCATCAAATTTTCCACCCTACACTTGGAATGGAAGCTCATGAGTGGTGGTTCCATGGGTTGGTAACACTAGGGCATTCCAACATTACATCATATGAGGATTTTACCCAGAGATTGATGGATAGGTCCGACAGGAAAGATCCCGAGATCCACTTCAGGGAATTGGCACAATTAAAGTAGATCAATTCACTTGAAGCATACATCACATAATTCCAGAGGATGGAAATAATGATGACTGATATTTCTGACCAGAGGTTAGTGATGTTATTCACAAAGGGTATAGTTGAACCCTACGGAGGATGGGTGAAGGCCTTTAGGATCCCCACATTACAGTACACCATCATGAAGAATTAGGATATGGTTGACACATCAACCAAGATGGTCCCAGTAAAACCCTTCATTCCACAGAAGGGTCAATGTTGGTTGTGGAGCCTAATTATCTTCCTAATTAAT
>SNQJ01S0013749.1:138747-151080 GCA_010110895.2 Picea sitchensis
CAGGGAATTTGGGGCAGCTCCCCCGAAAAAAAATATTGGGAAACATTTCCTTGTAAAATATTGTAATTTCGTAATCAATTTGGACCATTCATTATAAGGTCTCAGATCTTATGGTATAAGTTATTTTTAAGGTTTTTTTTCCCTAGAAAGAAACCCTCTTTTATGAGGGAATTGTATTGCGGTTGTGTATTATCGTGAATATTGTATTATGAGAGAGGATACTGTGAGAAAAAGTAGAGGAAGTTACAACGAGTGTGGTGTAAGTTGTATTCCTTCATTTTGTTGAATAATAATAAGGAAGGACTTGGAAAATTCTTTGGTGGATGTATCCCACACTGGGTGAACCGTGTATATCTGTGTCTCTATTGTATTATGTATCTTCTATGTTTTATTTTTTAATTTATTTTATTTTATTGCTCCGCAGTCCTGTTTTTATAACAATTGGTATCAGAGAAAAAGGTAACTCATAGGAAAAGAGGGTTCTTGGTTTGAGTGGGAGAAATGGAGGAGATGGAAATTTTAGGGTCAAGAAATTTAATGGCCAAAAATACTAGTTATGGAAGATGTAGATGGAAGATTATTTATATCATAAGGATCTATTCCTACCATTGGGAGGAAAAGAAAATAATTCAATGGCCATGGAGGACGAATAATGTGAGGTTCTTGACAGAAAGACACTAGGAACGATATGACTGAGCGTGTCAATGTCGATGGCTTTCAATATTTCAAAAGAAAATACAATGAAGGAGTTGATGGATGCATTGGTTAAACTCTATTAAAAACCCTCGACATCCAATAAGGTATTTCTAATGAAGAGATTATTTAATATGAAGATGTCAGAAGGTGGGTCTATTGCATATCATTTAAATGAATTTAATATGCTTACTAATCAACTAAGTTCTGTAAAAGTGGACTTTGATGATGAGGTTAGGGATCTTCTAATCTTGTGATCATTGCTAGAAATATGGAATGGCTTGGTCATGGCTGTAAGTAACTCTGTCTCTAGTTCAAATACTTTAAAATTTGATGATGTTGTTGGTGTTATCCTTAGTGAGGAAATGCGATGGAAAAGAATAGGTGAGACATCAGGTAATGCATTAAACATGGAGAACATGGGAAGACAAAAGGATAGAGGAAAGGGCTTAGGGAACCACGAGAATTCTAGGAATGGAAGATACAAATACAGACTGGGAAATATAGAGTGTTGGAATTGTGGGAAGAAAGGACATATGAAGAAATACTTCATAGCTCCAAAGAAGAAAAGAGATGAACAACATGAGAAAAATTGGGATATGTTACATGAGAAAATGTAACATGTGATATGTTACAAGATTCTTTGATTCTTTTTGTAGATAATTTTTCAAAGTCTTGGGTAGTAGATTTAGGAGTTTCATTTCATGCCACACTACATACGAAACATTTTCTAGATTATGTTCAAGGTGATTTTGGATAGGCTCATTTGGGTAATGATGCACTATGGAATGGGAAAGGTAAAAATAAAGCAAAGGAATGGAAACCAATCATTGTTGAAATAGGTAAGACATGTTCCAGATCTAAGGAAAAATTCAATATCAATGGGCTAGATGGAAAGTGAAGGTTGTATATCCATATTTAGAGATAAGGCGTGGAAGTTCACCAAAGGATCACTAGTGATAGAAAAAGGAGAGAAGGTAGGTACGTTGTATTTATGTACTAGTAATATTGATTCATATATATCTTCATATTCTAAAGCAGTGGATACAACACAGTGGCATCATAGTCTTGGACACATGAGTGAGAATGGGATGTAGATACTTCACAATTTTATTTTTTTTCCATATCTTAAACAAATTGATTTGGATTTCTGTGAGCATTTTGTTTATGGAAAATAGCAAGAGTCATATTTCTCAGACTTGGAAAAGAAAAGAAGAGTGAAAGGTTAGAGCTTGTGCATACAAATGTATGGGGACCAACTCAGGTATCATATCTTGGTGGATCTCATTATTATGTTACTTTTATTGATGATGCAACTAGAAAAACTTGGGTTTATTGCATTCGACAAAACATGATGTTTTTTATACTTTTAAGAAATGGAATGATTTGGTTGAGAATGNTCCCCATACATTTGTATGGGGACCAACTCAGGTATCATATCTTGGTGGATCTCATTATTATGTTACTTTTATTGATGATGCAACTAGAAAAACTTGGGTTTATTGCATTCGACAAAACATGATGTTTTTTATACTTTTAAGAAATGGAATGATTTGGTTGAGAATGAGAGACGAAAAAGGTTGAAATGTCTCAGATCAGAGAATGGAGGTGAATATTGTAGCAAGGAGTTTGATGATTATTGTTCATACCATGGGATTTGTAGAGAGAAAATATTTCTAGGAACACCACAAGAAAATGGTGTGTCAGAAGGGATGAATAGGACAATCATCGAGCATGCAAGGAGTATGAGATGGCATGTTGGGTTTCCCTTACAGTTATGGGAAGATGTTGTAGATATTTTCGTTTACTTAATAAATAGAGGACCTTAAATATCTTTGGATGGTGGAATTATAGAGGAGGCATGGACAGGTAAAAAGGTAAACTATTATTTTTTGAATAATTTCGGTTGTGAAGCATTTGTCCATATTGATAAAGAAAATAGAACAAAGCTTGAGGAAAAATCCAAGAAGTGTACCTTTATTGGATATAGTGTTAATAATTTTGGTTTTCGTTTATGGTATTATGAAAATCAAAAAACAATTAGCAGTAGAGATTCCATATTCAATGAGAAGGTCATGTACAAAGATCAGTTGCAGGGAAATAAATAGGAAAAATAAAAACCAGAATACACAGTGCTTGATGAGATCACTGAAAATAAAATTCCAAAGGTACCAGAAAATAAAAATGTACAACAATAGGAAAAAAATGTACCTCAAAATCCATCAAGTGTTATTAGAAGAAATACCAGGTTAAGTAGACCCCCTGAACGATTCTCTCCTTCATTGTATTATTTATTGTTGAATTATTTTGGTGAGCCAGAATGTTATGAAGAGGCAATGCAGGTAGACACTAAAAATAAGTGGGAGAAAGGCATGGAAGAGGAAATGGATTCCTTGGTAAATAAACTGAATTGGGACTTGGTTTAGTTTCCTACAGGAAAAAGAGCATTGCAGAATAATTGGGTTTACAAGTTGAAGGAAGAAGATGGAGGGAAAAAGTGGTACAAGGCTAGACTTGTTGTAAACAAGTTTGCACAAAAGAAAGGTATATATTTGGATGAAATATTTTCTCATGTTCTTAATATGACTTCAATTAGGACTATTTTAAGTCTTTTGGAAGTAGAATATTTACATCTAGAACAATTAGATGTAAAAATAACTTTTATCCATGGGGATTTGGAGGAAGAGATTTATATGCAGCAGCCACAGGGGTATGAGATCAAAGGGAAGGAACATTTTGTATTTAGTTTGAATAAGAGCTTGTATGGCCTAAAGAAATCTCCAAGGAAGTGGTATTTGAAGTTTGACAGGTTTATGATAGAACAAGGTTATAGTAGATGTCATTCTAATCACTGTGTTTATTTTAAAAGGCTAGAAAATGGAAGCTATATTATCTTTCTATTGTATGTAGATGAGATGCTTGTTGCAAGGTCTAATATGCAGGATATAAATGTGATCAAGAAGAAATTAGCTAATTCATTTGTAATGAAGTATTTGGGTGTTGTAAAGAAAATACTTGGTATGAGAATAATAAGAGACAGAAAAAATCATAAATTGACATTCTCTCAGGGTGAGTACATAGAGAAGATGTTGGAGAGGTTTAGAATGTAGAATGAAAAACCATTTAGTACACCTTTGGCCATCCATTTTAAATTAACTAAGGAAATGTGTCCCAAGACATAGGAGGATATAGAATACATGTACAAGGTTCCTTATTCATCAACAGTTGGCAGCTTGATGTATGTGATGGTTTGCACAAGACCTGATATTGCACATGTAGTGGGAGTTGTGAGAAGGTATATGAACAATCCAAGTAAAGAACATTGGGAGGAAGTAAAGTGGATTCTAAGGTATTTGAGAGGTATTTCTACTCATGAATTTTGTTTTGGAGGTTCAAACACTGTTCTACAAGGATATGTTGATTCAAATATGGCATGTGATAAATATAGTAGGAGGAGCACAACATGGTATGTTTTTACTATAGGTGGAACAGTAGTAAGTTGGATTTCAAAACTACAAAAGGTTGTTGCACTTAAACAACAGAAGCAAAGTATGTTGCTGCTACAAAGGATAGTAAATAAATGATTTAGTTACGTAGGTTTATGGAGGAATTGAGAAAGAAGAATGATAATAGTAGGTTGTACTGTGATAGGATCACATTAGGAGGAGCACCACAAAGTATGTTTTTACTACAGGTGGAATAGTAGTAAGTTGGATTTCAAAACTACAAAAGGTTGTTGCACTTAAACAATAGAAGAAAAGTATGTTCCTTCTACAAAGGCTAGTAAAGAAATGATTTGGTTACATAGGTTTATGGAGGAATTGAGAAAGAAGAAGGAGAATAATAGGTTGTAATGTGATAGTGAGAGTTCCATTCATCTTGCAAAGAAATCAACCTTCCATTCAAATACTAAGCTTATACAACTCATGTACCATTTCATACGATCTATCTTAGAAGACGAACATTTGAAGTTGGAAAAAATACATACTAGCCAAAATCCTGCAAACATGTTAATAAAGGGAGTAATCAGGGAGAAAATGAGTTCCTTCTCAGTTTAATTTGGTATTCAAGAATGAAGATGAAGATGAGAAATTTTCTAGGTCCAAGTTGGATTATAGTCCCATAAGTACAACAATAGTGGAGTTTTTGTGATTAGTCTCCAAGTGGGAGACTATTGGTTGTGGAACTTGATTATCTTCTTGATTCACAGGTTTTTTTCGACCGTGCTTGGACCCCATTCCCTAATGGGGGGGTGTGGGGGGGATTTCCCCCAAAACATTGTCACCAGGGGGGTCCAGGGGAGGTGGAAATAGGCAGGGGATTCGGGGGAAGCGCTCCCAAAGAGAAATATTGGGAAATATTTCCTTGTAAAATATTGTAATTTCGTAGTCAATATGGATCGTTCATTATAAGGTCGCAGATCTGATGGTAGAAGTTATTTTTAGGGTTTTCTTCCCTAGAAAGTAACCTTGTTTTATGAGGGAATCTTATTGCGGATGTGTATTATCGTGAATATTGTATTATGAGAGAGGAGACTGTGAGATAAAGTAGAGGAAATTACAATGGGTGTGATGTAGGTTGTATCCCTTTATTTTGCTAGATAATAATAAGGAAGGACCTAGAAATTTCTATGGTGGACGTATCCCACACTCGGTGAACCACGTATATCTGTTTCTCTACTGTATTGTGTATATTTTGTGTTTTATTTCCACATTTGTTTTATTTTATTGCTTCATGTTGGTTTTTTATCTCCTCTAACTACTCCTTGGATGACCTAGGTTCATATCTACTATAGTTTCCAATAAAACCCTCTAAAACTATTGGCCCTCCTGGTAAACTAGAAGGAAACAAAACACATAGAATGCACTACTTAGTATCACCCATGATAGTTCTTACGGGTAGCTGCAATGCTCAAGTGATTGCACGCTGGGAATGAGTGGGGATCTGGGATTACACTTTGTGATCTTCATTTATTTACTCTAACAATCATCTATACTACACATTCTTTCATTATTATTCATGCACATAGACACAATCAGATCTAGCTAATCCATTTATTCATTCATCTACTAGCTAACCATTTATAGCAAAAAAATAAAAAATAATCAATACACATAACACATGATCTACCGTGGTTCACCCCCTCCTGAGCTATGTCCACAAAGATTTGGATGATTTTCTCGTTTATTATGGTCTCCAAAATTATAGCACTGCGTGCCTTACAATCCTCAATCATGTGGGTTAATATCTACAATGAGGCATACTAGATCACACCAGGCTCCTCAACATGTGATCTAACCCTCAAGATATACCTTATTTTCTCTCTCTAGATCAACAACTTACAAAAACATCTCGGATTTTCAGTCATTCTTACATTCCAACTCTTTGAGCCTCAACCTAGACCTCCTAGCTACCTATTTATACTTATTTTTGGATTATCATCCATTATATCCTCTTACCAAAACCCTAACACTAGCACGATTGGGTATTCTTGAAAGCGTGCCTCACATGATTTCCTCCTCTACATGTGCGTTTACCTTACACGTGTTGTTTTTCCTGACCACTATCTTTTCCTTCTTTGTGCTTTGTCCTCCAAAATTATTCTTTTCTCCAAAATGGACCCACATCCAATAGGCCCCAAACACTGACATGTGGCTCCTCCTGAGTCACCTAGCCAAAGCACACTCCCTTGATAGTCTCTGCTAGACTGTGGAACTTTTTCACAAGTTCCCTTCTTGCATGAACTTTTATGTGAACGCTTCTAAATTCTGCATTGTGATTTCCTCCTGGACCATGGCTATGCATTCCTCCTATGTGTGCACCATGTTCTTCTTCTCCTCCTCCAATTGCGCAATGATCTATGTGGCTTGGTCTTGAAGAGGTTCCATCTGTGTCTATCTCTCCTTCTTTTGTGTTTGCACTGATATCAATTCTTCTTGTAGCTTCTTCAGGTCTTGTGTCCCCTTGAGGCGCTCAGTGATACTCATCATTCTCTATCTATACTTGAGGTCCTAGATAGCTATGCTTATTTTTCATTCTTCCTGTTCCCACTGCTGGACCCGTTCGTCTTCCTCCACTGTTTTCCACAACTGCATTGTTCTTTCAAATAGTTATGTTTTTGTGTTAGCTTGTTTCTCCAACTTTGCTAGTTGGAGTGCAGCTTTTGTTTTCCTCTACTCCCTGACCATAGGTGGAGTTGTTGGAGTCAAGTTTTCCTTCAATTCCTTAATCTATTGCATATAGTCATCGATGTTTGGGAAAATCATATTGATTTTATCCTTTGTACTTGAACTCTTGGCCTGTGCGCTGTCCAGAAGCTGGTTGTAGACTATTGTCACCCCTTATTCGATTTTATCTGCATGCTCTTTCTCTCCTTTGGTTTCTAACTTCACTTGTTCGACCATGAGCTCCAAGGCTTCCTTGTCACCTTTCATTTCCTGTAGTTCTAATGCATCTTTCCTCGTGCATGACTACATCTTTTGCATGATGTTGACTTGGAGTCTGTACAATTCATTTGTGGGTATTCTGGCTCATACCATGTCTACTTGCGCCAAATATTTCAATGGCATTTGTGCTATGGTTTCATCCATGTGAAACATGTCATTTATTACTCTGAATGTTGGACTCACCTGGGAAATTGTGTGAATTGTGTGTTCCTTCTTGAAAATAGAACCATTTATTGGTTGTTTATGTTTTATAACTACTCCTTGGTTGACCGAGGTTCAAATCTACTATAGTTTCCAAAAAAAACCTTAGCAAGTATATGAACAATCTAGGTAAAGAACATTGGGAGGAAATAAAGTGGATTCTCGGGTATTTGAGATGTACTTCTACTCATGAATTATGTTTTGGAGGTTCAAACACTGTTCTACAGGGATATGTTGATTCATATATGTCATGTGATAAATATAGTAGGAGGAGCACCACATGGTATGTTTTTAATATAGGTGGAACTGTAGTAAGTTGGATTTCAAAACTACAAAAGGTTGTTGCAGTTCAACAACAGAAGCAAAGTATGTTGTTTTTGCAAAAGCTAGTAAATAAATGATTTGGTTACAAAGTTTTATGGAGGAATTGTGATGCAGAGCCCCCCCTTCTCTCCTCAGGGCTGCACGACCTCCCGATCTAGGACATTTATTCCTTCTAATTTGGATCGACCCTTAGGGATCCTTATTGAACCCAAAACAATTATACACATGCCTCGTTTTCTCCTAAGGTGCAGGTCCTGTGATACCCACAACCTCTGTCTGCGCGCTTCTAAAATGTCAAGTTTCAGGTTCTATCTCCTTTTTCATTATCCCCTTCATTCATATGGCCCTAGGCTATGACCTTACAGAAATATGCAATTGCAGGCGCATCCAAGGGTGGTTTTAGGCCAACCTTCTTTTCACCCCACAATTCACTACAAAGCGCCATGTATGCCTTCGATGATACCATGGTTTCAATTGCATCCCGCTCAAGGAAAATTAAGATCCAAGTATTTGTTCGCCCCACAATTCTTCTCGACTGTCGACCTCTCACTTTCGGTGATGATCTGTGATCAATGAATTCTATATATCCTCATTTCTTGTCTTTCATGTGACTTCCCAAGATAACAACTACTCAAGCTCCATTACATTCAAGACTGAGAGTGAAACTCCTAGACCTCTCACGATCATTCAGTTTCCAAGTGTTTCTCTCTTCTTCAATCCTCTGTTCAAAATGGATCTGCAAAATAAATGTCAGCTTTTAGATTTTGATTAATTTAAAAAGGCATGCTATGGCGCTGAGTTGTCCCTCCACATGGGCTTTGATGATGATGCTCCTGCATCATACTCCACTACTGGGAAAAACATGAGATCCTTCTCATGGATCCCTCTTCCATGTTGTTGAGATCCTCCAGGGTCCCATACTTTCTGTTGGAGCTGTTCATTTTCTCCTTTTCATTGCAACTTCTTTTTCCCTGCTACTCCTATAGGTTTTCTTCTATCCCATTATTCTCCAATGACTGTTTCTTGTGCTTCTTCTAGCATCAATCTCTTTATCTTGTCTATTTCTTTGTCCAGCTGGTCGATTGGTTGGTTTTCCCCCTGTAGTATGCTCTGTTTCCTTTTCTCTCCATCAATTTCCAACTTGACTTGTTGGATAAGATGCTTTTTCATTTTTACCCTTCTCTCCAGGACCTCCATATCTTCACACAGATCAACAAGATCCATGCTATCCATTTCTTCCTCCTCTACTATAGTTTCATATTCTACAATTATCTCTTGCTCAACTTCTTTGCTGAAATTTTTGAGCAGTTCCAACGAATGCTCTTCCTTCTCCATCTCTTGGGAAAATTGAAATGTGTGCTCTTTCTCCTCTTCAACAATCTGATCAATATGAAATTTCATGTTATCTTCATATCTTGTGGCATTAGTTGGCCAGTCTGTTGCAGACACTAGTTCTGCAATCTCACCACTGAGTTGTTGCTCAAATTCCTTGTCTGACATATTGACTTCTTTCATCTCCTCTTGTGTTGGTTCAACTCCAACTTCCTCCAGCTACTCCCCAGGATAGTATGCTCCTCCACCTATTTCCAATTTGACATGTTGGAGATGCCTACTCTGCATATTTAACCTCCTCTCCAACGCTTCCAGATCCTCATATAACTCAAAAAAATCTATGTTGTCTTCTTTCTCTTATGTTGTAGGCTCCAGTGCTCCAGTCATCCCCTATTCATCCCCTGAGCTAAAAATTTTAAGAAATTATGTTGAATGCTCTTCTCCTGAAATATGCATGACTATCTCTTGGATGCCACCTTTTGATTCTGGATTGTCCAACCAAACCTCCAACATCTTCATCTATTTCTCCCATTGAGTGAGCAATTCATCTAAATTGTCCTCTTTTTTTGTTGGGGCAAACATCAATGTCTTCTCCTTCTCCTCCTCTTTGATAGTCTTTGTTGGTTCTATTTCCTCTATTGCACCTGCATCACAGACACAGTTATATTTAAAATCACTTGTCTCCATGGTCTCTTTCTTGGATTCTTGTTGCACTATCTTCTCATGCGCAATGCTTGTATTAGCCTCTGCTTGACTATTTGGTAGGAATATTTGAATTCCCCAATGATCATAACACACCTCTGATATTCTTCCATCACCACTCCTTACTGATATGAAATCTCAACTGAGTTCATTTCTTCTCGCTTTCCCACCTGACAAATTGGGATTTTCTCTCTTCCCACATGGAAGTCTATGAGATCAACCTGTCAGGATGCTAAATTGAAGATTTTAAATGACCTGAAACACTAAATTGTCAAACCAGGGTTGGTAAACTTCGAGCTGATACACTGTATGTGCAGGTAAGCTAATTCCTATCTAAAGACTATCCTGAAAAGAAAACATAAACTCACTCTGAGAACTTGAATCTTAATGACGATCTTGAAACTTAGCATTCCCTATTTAAGTCATCAACAGAAAACAATCTTATGTTTAAATGCTGGTGCTTCTATTTCCATTCATAAGTATGATTTCACAAGCGTATTCCACCACTATATTTTTAATCATCTATCATCATCATTTCTGTTTAAGCCATGACACAAAGAGTTTCTCCTGAAATTCATTCATTCTGGGCATCAAAAATAAATCTAATTTTGTCTACAGGAAAACAGAGTACTACCCTATCTACTGGTACCGGGATCTCCCTCTACTTTAACTGTAATCTAACTATTCTAATTAAGCAGGGTAGCAAACTATCTAATAAATAAAAAATCATGCCGATTCTAAGTTATGTTCGAATCAAAAACTGGAAACTAAACAAACCACATTCATACTCTAAACCCTACAGGAATCAGTCATGTGTTTTAATACTCATCAATGTAAGGGATATCAGTATGCTGGAACGATTCGGTTGAAGAATAGACAAACACGATTCTGAAACAACTAAATTGATGACACACTATGAGCTACAGATATACCATTCATGTAAGCAAATACTAACACACTGCAATGAACTAAAGCTATGATAAAATAAAGCTAAATCTATGACAGAATAAAGCAGCGGCTTGCACTGGTTTGGCGGGCCCAACCAAATGGCACAAACGCTGTAAGTGACAAACAGAGCTGACTATAACATTCTATGCAAACATGGTGTAACTTCACGCCTCATTAATTCATAAGAAAATACTCAAATCGTATGACAGTCGGGTAACATAACGTAACAGCAGTTTGTATTCAAAAACATGTGTTCACGATGTAACATAAGCCAACATAATCCAACCCGTTCTTAGGAGTGATCCCGGGTTTATATATAAATCCTGTCTTTCTTTAACAGTCTAAATCAACAATACCTAAAAACAAACGGATCCCCGATCCATAAATAGCTTGGAATCAAGTTTTAAAATGTACTTCACATCTTCGTGACACTTAGTGTCACGAAGTGTGAACGATGAAGAATTAACGTCCCAGTTTTATCATTAGGCCTTCAAGCACCCTGTGGGCGATGACTCCAACTGTCATGCGAATCTCTCTGTCTCCCATTCGGACCATAATGGACAGATCTTGGGCGGATCCATTGGCATCTCCACGGGTACGAGTTGGTACCTGGTACCGACATCCTGTTCCAAAAATAGAAGTGGTACCTAACCCAAGCAACATTAGTTCCAATATCAATTTAAAGCATCAAAGTTCATAAAAATAGCTTGAAATGTAAAGATAGCTTAAGTAACCCCATTGAATGGTAGGGAGATGTCAATTATGTCAAAACAAGGCCAAAAGGGGTGGTACTGGCATATAAATGGAGGTCTGTGGAATATAATATAGGAAAAAACATGATCAAAACCGGAGACCAACATGCCCCCACACTGAAGTCCTTGCCTGTCCTCAGGCAACAAAAATAAAAAACTGGTAGCCATCAGAGGGTTGCAGCGACTGCAACCAGCATTTGTAGCCTCTCATGCTTCTTCAGATTCCTAATTTCTTTCTTGAGGGCTCTGTTGATTATAACATGCTTTCTGGCGATCCTCTGAAGTTGCCTGTTCCTTTTGAAAATATCCTTATTCCTCTGCTTTAAACTTTCAACATTGGATAAGAGGTGAGTTACCCTAAGCTTCAGGAGTTTGTTTTCAGTTTTAATATGTCTGTCCAGTACAATGTACTCATGCAAATTCTCCTTCAATCTGCTATTCTTGCTCTCTAGTTTCATCACCATTGGTTTCAGGGACCGACTGGAGGAAATCTTGCAGTGGGTTTCAACTGTTTGACCTTGTCCTGGCCATGGTGAAGGACTAGATGCATGCGTGAGCTCTTCGAGACTTTGAGCAGGGGTATGAAATCTATCGGAATTATGGTCTGAACTGAATTCGGGAGTGAATGCATCTGGGCTGCGTTCATAAGTATCAACTGGATCAAAATTACGATCTGGGCTGAGTTCATAGTTGTCAATTGGATCTGGATGAGCGGGGCTGAGTGCAAAAGTGTCNGGGACAAAGTCCAGGTCATATCAAATGGCTCTGGGGCCTCCTCGTGACCATCTATACTTTCCAATATTTCTTGTGGGGGGTAATTGGATACTGAGTTGTCCATTCCCGACAATATGCTTTTACACTTTCTCTTCGGGTTCCTCCTAGGCTTATCAGTTGACTCGGCTAGTTCCTCCACATCAATTATGTTCTCGGCAGCT
>SNQJ01S0013749.1:164683-182471 GCA_010110895.2 Picea sitchensis
AATGGCCAAGCCCTGAAGAGATACTTTGCTTGATAACTACCCTTGTATATTATGTAAATATTTCATTTTTGTTTGCTTTGCATTTTGATTTCTATTTTGGTTTTGATTTGAATTGAGCAGTTTTTCGTGTTTTTTTTTTTTGAAAAATACGCATACCTGGACACTGAGCTATTTAGACAAAGACGATAAGAAAAATTTCTTCGCTGAAATAACTTCTGAAAATTCATGCAAACATCAATGGTATATCTTTGAAACTGATATCTATGTTGGAGAATTTCTTTGTTTGAAAGAAGTTTACTGATTTCAATCTCTGAGCAAAGTGTGTCATGATCATCTATTATCTTTTTACGTTGTCCCTTTTCCATAAAGGAATGACTCAAAAGATTTCTCCCTGTCGTAAGAAGTTGTTTTGGGAAATAAAAAATTTCTGGAACTGAATAAAGGACGGTGCTAAAAAATTATGATGAGGTCAAAAAATATGTTAAAATATCAAGACTTTCAGCGTCACNAAAAGAAAAAAAAAAAAAAATTATGAATAAGAGCTGTGGGAAGTGCTTGTAAACCCGCCGGGATACTGAACAGGTCTGTTGGCAGCGGGTAAATGCATGCATGATTCCAAGACAACTTCGCTGGGGTACTGAACAGGCCCGCTGGCAGCGAAGCAATGTCGGGTACATGAAAATCTGTAAAAAAATATGAGAAACCTCTTTAATGTCCTTTATTCTTATCTAGAGCTTCTTGACAGGATACAGATGTCAAAGTGGGTTAAATGGAAACCCTGTCGAGGCTATGGACTCCTGTTGGAAGCAGTGGTTATGCCAACAGTATCGAATATTTTATCTTTAATATCGTGACTTGTTGATCTTAAGACTGTTATTGGTTTTCATCTTTTAAAACACTGCTGAAAAAAAATGATTAATGATGATGTTTGTACGATTTTCTGGTTATTGTTTTTGAGTTGAAATTTTCTTTGCTGTCCTAATCTGAATTTGTTTCTTTTGACAGAGATAACTGCTTCTACCAGTGTGTCGCCATTGTTGGCAGCCAATTCATTTTTTTCTATTGACCTATAAGCTGCCTACACCTATGTATTCCGAACTTCAAATTGTCGTCGCATCTTTTAAACAAATGATATTTTCATTTCTTGCGACACTTGCAAATTTGTTTCCATTAAGTTTTCATGACTGTAAGCGTGAAAACTTCTCCTTTCGAGGTCACATTTCGATCACTATCTGAATTGTCGTCATCTTTTTATCGATATTTTCTATGGCACTTACCTTTGGTTTATCATTATGTGGCTGAAAGGATTTTCGAACTATGCCTATTTGGACATTATTATATTGATTGCATAACTTGATTTTATTAAGTTTGTGAGGCATTGAGCATATAGATTTATATTTTTGCGACTTGCCTAGTCATTGAATTGCATAGGGGTCCTGATTTATTTTTGTTTTTATATATGATGTGATCCTTATGATAATATTTTTATAGCTCTTGGCTTGTAAATTTTATGAGTATCAATTGGCACAATGGTTTAAAACTTTTGATTAAACATTTATCCAATGGTGCATGGTTAACACCCGGTGTTGGTTACACATTGAATATTCATGGTTTGAAATATTATAGTTAATGGCGCGTTGGAATAACACTCACCATTTGATTCTTTGGTTGGCCAAACGATTGGTTTTTTGAACTATGTTATGATTGTTTGAACTGATGTGGGACTTGGCGGTTGTACTTTACCATAACTATTATGCATGGCGGTGAATAAATCCACCACCCTCACATGCACACATTAATTCTTCCCCTTTGATCGTTCATTGCTGTTAGACCGAATGACTCTGCTCCTGTGCATTGGTGAATTCGACCCAAACCCTTACCATGTGCTCGCACCATGGCCCCAGTCGTCCGAGCTGAACCCAATGGGAGCCAGACCCTATTGATGTTTGACAGTGCCTGCAGTGACCTCGAGGAAAATGGGTGGCTTCCATTTATACAAAAATTCGAGGGTTTTAACTTCTGCGTAGCTCGACAATTTGCCATGACCTTTGATGGTTGTCGAGCCAAGGTCGACGATATTCAATTGGAAATTGATGAACAGTTTAGCATTCTTGCTACGGTTTTGCCTACCACTGGACAACGATGGTCCAAGAATTGCAAAGAAGAGGAGGTCCCTTGGACACTGCTCTTCCAGTCGCGTAAAATAACCTCCTATGATAAAGGTTTTCTAGTAACTATGCTTAAACAGTGTTGGCATGATTTATTGATGATAATCAAACAATTTATTACCTGTGAAGATCAATACGGGTTTGTTTTCTTACACCACCTTCGTTTGCTTATGGTTTTTATGGGTTATCAGCTCAATATGCCCTATTATTTGCATAGAAGCCTGTTTAAAATGTCTAAGAAATACAAAAGAAATCATGCTGATAGTAGCCTTTTTCATTATGGGTTGGTTAAGCTTATTGTTGTCTGTCATTTGAGTTTACACGGAGATTGTTGGAGAGATTTCCTTGCTCGTAATGATTTTGAGGATTCGAACCCTCCACAGGTTGCCAAACCTGCGGTGGTCAAGGAAAAGGTTGTACCCTCAGTACCCTACATCATCCTGCTACCTAAACCCTTGGCCGACTCACCTATCAACCTACCCCACTCTATGACTAAGGGTGTTGAGACTGTTAAGCCTTTGGGAAAAAAGCCTAAGGCGAAACCCACTGTAAACGCCAAAGGAAAAAAAAATGCCCATTTAATTTCACGAATGGCAAGAAATAAGCAAAAACCTCCTATCGATCCAAACCCTATCATGTTGAGTGAGGACGTTGATTCGGAAGTGGAGCGTTTCTTGGCTAGCGAATACCTCTATTCGCAAGGTTTGTGTGTTGAACCCTCGTATGAATTTGTGTCAAACCTACCCCCCTGCCTACAGGACGACCCTAACTACCCAGCCATTAAGTTGCCTTATGAAGCCCCCGATCATTCATCCAAACCCTCTCCTGCTCTGTCTAAATCTACAGTGCCACCCTGTGATCAACGCAGCTCGTGGTTAGAGAGATATTATCTTGATGTTCCGATTCTACAGTCAAGAATTCACTCTTTGGAGGACCAGGTTGCACTGCTTACCAGTCAAAAGGCTAAGCTACAAGCCACTGATAAGAAACAAAGGACGACAGGCTCCATCTTGTTTAAAAATGTGGAATCAGCCACAACTGTCATGAATTCTAAGTTGGCATAATTGAACAGCCTTCGTCATCACACAGGTATATTTTATCACTTGTTTATATAACGAATTCGAATTCGGTTTTGAATAGCTCTGTTTGCAGCATTGATTGGCTCGGTTACATTGTATGCATTCTATACATAGCTTTGTTTTGACTAAAATAGAAGTTCGTTTTCCCAGTTTAGCTTCGATTGGATTTTCATCGATTTGATTGATCTTGGTGTGGATTTGATTTATTTGATTGAATTAAAATGAATGCTCTGCTATCAATTGAAGTCGTTTGTATCTATTCTAGACAGGAGTCGTTTCTCATATTTCAATTTTGAACACAATCGCATTTCGTTTCGATTTGGTTAATGTATACGCTATGATTGGAAACAATTTTGATATGGTTAATTGTTATGGTTTTATGTCCCATATGACTTTCGACCAACAGGAATACAATTCGGATAATTTTCAATGTGACTCTGTACAAAAACACCCAAATCGTGAATAGATTCAATTCATAACAATTATGATAAAAACCCAGCTGGTTAATTCGCATTGGTTTACTGTTATCTCGACCATGTGATCAGTTGGATTCATAATGGCAATGGATACTCTGTTTGAATTTGATTCGTAGAACGAGATTGACTATATCGAGATTCACGATTTATTTCTATATTAAACTCAGTCATGATTTGTTTCGATTGTTTGCCCAATTTGCAATTATAACTTCTGTTGATTCTATTAAGATTGCGATCACAATTAATCGATCCTCTCTGTTTACTGTGCAAGGATCAATGATCGAAATTTATCACAAATTTGGTTGGGTTGATGTTGTTATGTATGATTTCGTTTACACATAATCGAAACAGTCTTTCCATCTGTGTATTCGATTAAACGATATGAATCTTTTGCTACATCATTATAGCTATAATGAGTGGAAAATGGTTGTGTTGGATTAGATCGTATCACATACTATATGACTCATTATTGATTTCAATTGGATATGAAACAGTCTTGTTACTGTTCGACCCGATTTTATGGTAACAGAAAAACAGAGTATTCTTACCCCTGTTTTCGATTGAATCACTTTTGATTTTGTTTAATGTTGAATTATAAAATCATTTGAATCTTGAGTGATTCGTTTTAAATGATCATTGGAAGATAATTGGATTTGATTCTTTTAAAAGATTTGATTTGATTTCAATTATGATCCTGTATGTTATTTTAGACTAGCTACAAAATCAGATGATTCTGTAGCTAATTCTGTAGGATTAGATTTTTGTTGTTTTGCTAATAAAATATCTTTCTAACATGTTATTTTTGGTCTATTGCAGATGAATTCAAAATTGAAGTGGATTTGATGAGCAATTAGAGGATATTTGAAATGTTTTGATTTCATTTTAGTTTCCTAATTTAGTTGATTTTGGGAATATCTTCCCAGATTATCTAAACAGTTTGATACTATCCACAGGGAGGTTTTACCCTGTGGAGAAACTTATAAATACTTATTATTTTTGTAATAAGGGACATCCTCATTCGTGGGAGAACAAGGATATGGAATTTTAATACAGACTGAGACAAAATTTGATATTCTGCTACAGCTTTAGATTTTCATGATATCAATATTTTGTTTTATGCTTATGTGTATCTATTTGCATTTGGTTAATGACTACTTTAGCTATCTTAGTCTCTTGCAAATGATATAATTTAATCAATATAATCCATATCTGATTTCTTCCAGCATTTAAAAAACATAGCAACTGCTTAGTTCAGTTTGTGAACGACAGATTTCTCTTCTTCATAAGTTGAATTATCAAGTATAAGTTTTTGCATAACAGGTTTCCTTTATTGCAGAGATTTATAAATCATATAATTGTTATGATTTTTTATGCCTTGTTTGTCCTTTAAACAACTCAAAGAGCAGCACAACCTATCATTTACGAGAATCTTCTGGATTAACCGGTGCGATTTTCCTTCCTCCGATCAGCTTCAAAGTCATCATACACAGGACAAATCTGGAGCGTTTCCAGGCCTGTTTATTGTTTATTTGTTTAGTATATTATTAGTAGTTTAGTTAGATATATATATGTGTTTTAGTATATTAGATTGTTTAATTTCAGTAAGTTTTACTTCTTATTTATAAAATCAAAAAAGAGAGATACCTTTCGCTGTCGTAGGACAGATTGCAAATGAGTTTTACAGGTTTTATTCAAATCTGCAAGTTGTAGATAATGTACATTTGTGAATAAGTTGTAATTCAATTAGTAATTAGATAGTCAATTATTAGAGTTAGTGTAATAGTAATTATTAGTTTGTATATAAAATAGTTAGAGTAGTTTATATTTAGTTTTAGTTTAATTTATTTAGTAGTTTGTTTAATTAGATTAGTAGATTAGTTTGTTTTATTTAGTTTTAGTTAGATTAGTAGATTAGTTTGTTTTATTTAGTTTTAGTTAGATTAGTTAGTTTAGATTAGTTTTCTCTTTTGTTTTCTTAGAACCTTAGAATGACCAACGGAGCCGTTAAACCCGTCAGGGTGGTCCATTCCAAACGGCTTGGGTTATTTAAAAAACCCTGGACCGGTTCCACTCTCTCAGTGGATGGACGGTCGATTTCGCCCGTCAACAAACTCCCTCCTCAATCAACGATTGAACTGGCCAACAAATCCTCCCTAATCAACGCATTGAAATCTTCTTCAGACTTCAACGCCACCCTCTTTCTTTCCTCCTGAAAGATCCGTGACTGGATTTCTAGATCTAGTGCCACACATCCACTTTCAAATCAATGACGACTTTTGTCTTCTTCGGGACTTCAGCCTTCGGGATTCTCAAATCTCAACTTTCACTTCCCTTTGAAGTTTGTGGATTTCTGTCTCGTGTCCGCTTGAATCAGACGGTTGAAACTTACTTTGGCTCTTCATGTTTCATAAGTTTCAAACTTATGTGCGCTCGTTCCTCTCGGAGCGCCTTCACCCGAAACTGATGGATTTCCACCACGCATCTTTCCAGACGATGGACGGTCCCAAATCACTTTGGGACTTTGAGACTTTAGCAAGTCCACTCTCCCCTTTTCCTTGGATCCTCCTTATAGGTGACCTTGGGTGATGACCTCATTCAAACATGTGATTGTAGGCACGTTCAAAGGTGGTTTGATACCAAACTACTTTTCATCCCACAATTTACCTTGAGCCTCCACGCATCCTTTCTCCAAAACCATGGTTTGTATTGCGGTCCTCCCTCGACTTCATAAAGCTCGAGCACCTTCTATCCCCGCAACGCGAGGTTATCATTGATCTCATGATCTTGAAGGTGCGTTTAAACGGATGACCGATAACTACCTCCAATAGTTCAGATCTCCCTCTCCCAAATCGACGACTGGGATTGTTTCAAAATTCCCGACTTCAGAATTCTCAAATCTAAAACTTTTCTTTTCTTTCGCAATGAAGGATCTTCTGCACTGTGATCCAACAACCACTGTTTCCTTCTCTCCTGAGCTTTCGATCTCTTTTGACTTAGAATATTTTCTATGTATTCAAAGGCTTCGACATTTTCTCCTCCTTCAAGTCCTTCTATTGGGTCTCTTCTTCACTTGTGAAAAGCATTGTACCTTCTAAACTTGATCCTTAGAGGATTTCGATTTCCCATGCACTCCTTACGTTTTTTGGATTTCGTCAAACTCAGATCCGAAGGATTTCTTGAAAATAAATTATTCTCGCTCTCTTGACGTTCCTCTTGCTCGATGCACGCCTTTCAGAGCTCCTGTTTACAGAGTGTTATATAACTATGTCTCTCTATGAACTCAACACACTTTTTCTGATGAAGATCAACGCTACCTCTCCTGAGCTTCTCTGAGGTTAATTCACCTCTATCAATGCACTCCTTGTAGACTATGTGCACTCCTTACACTCGAAAACTCAAAGAAGAGAAGAAATTGAAACTTATTCAATTCTTCACCAGTTCATAAATTCAAAACATGAACGACATATAAAAGCATAACAATGAATGCAAATACATAAACACACAAAAATTTCATATGCAAGAAAAACTTATTTCTTTCTATTAAGATGAATGTATGATTACAATATGTGTAGGCTGGACTATAACAACGTCTCATCTCTCTCAAAAAAAACTATTCTACTTCCTATTCAATGACAATACTCCTCCAATAGCCTCATTTGGGCATGCCATGCATCTACATATAAAGGAAGGTTCCTATGGTTCCCTCTGACTACCTCTCCTATCAAAGTAACATCTAACAACTAATCAAGCTCAGTTGCATTAAATACTGAGAGTGAAACTCCCAGACCTCTCACAATCATTTAGTTTCCAAGTGTTTTTCTCTTCTTCAATCATCCATTCAAAATGGATCTGCAAAATAAATGCTAGATTTTAGATTCTGATTAATTTAAAAAGGCGCGTTATGGCGTTGAGTTGTCCTCCACGTGGGCTTTGCTGACTATTCTCCTGCATCAAATTGAGAAAGAAGAAGGAGAATAGTAGGTTGTATTGTGATAGGAGCACAGTAGGAGGAGCACCACAGGGTATGTTTTTACTATAGGTGGAACAACAATAAGTTGGATTTCAAAACTACAAAAGGTTGTTGCACTTCAACAATAGAAGCAAAGTATGTTGTTGCTACAAAGGCTAGTAAAGAAATTATTTGGTTGCATAGGTTTGTGGAGGAATTGAGAAACAAGAAGGAGAATAGTAGGTTGTACTGTGACAGTGAGAGTTCCATTAATCTTGCAAAGAACTCAGCCTTCCATTCAAATACTAATAATATAAAACTCATGTACCATTTCATATGATATGTCTTGGAAGATGGACATTTGAAGTTGGAAAAGATACGTACTAGCCAGAACCATGCAAACATGTTAAAAAAGGGAGTAATCGGGGAGAAAATGAGTTCCTGCTCAGTTTCATTTGGTATTCAAGCATGAAGGTGAAGATGATAAATTTTCAAGGTCCAAGGTGGATTATAGTCCAACAAGTACAACAACAGTGGAGTTATTGTGATTAGTCTCCAAGTGGGAGACTGTTGGTTGTGGAACCTAATTATCTTCTTGATTCAGAGGTTTTTTTTGGTCATTCTTGGACCCCATTCCCTAATGGGGGGCGTGGGGGGGATTTCCCCCCAAAAATTGTCACCAGGGGAGGTGGCGATAGTTTGGGGATTCGAGGGAAGTGCCCCCAAAGAGAAATATTGGGAAATATTTCCTTGTAAAATATTGCAATTTCGTAGTCAATATGGACCATTCATTATAAGGTCGCAGATCTGATCGTATAAGTTATTTTTAGGGTTTTTTTTCCCTAGAAGGCAACCGTGTTTTATGAGTGAATTGCATTGTGGATGCGTATTATCCTGAATATTGTATTATGAGAGAGAAGATTGTGAGATAAAATAGAGGAATTTACAATGGGTGTGATGTAGGTTGTATCCCTTCATTTTGCTAGATAATAATAAGGAAGTACCTAACAATTTCTTTGGTGGACGTATCCCACACTAGGTGAACCACATATATCTGTTTCTCTACTATATTGTGTATATTCTATGTTTTATTTCCACATTTGTTTTATTTTATTGCTCCATGTTGGTTTTTTATCTCCTCTAACTACTCCTTGGCTGACCCAGGTTCAGATCTACTATAGTTTCCAACAAAACCCTCTAAAACCATCGACCCTCCTGGAAAACCAGAAGGAAAAAAAATGCATAGAATACACTGCTTAGTATCACCCAAGATAGTTCTTATGGGTAGCTGCAATGCTCAGGTGCTTGCAGCATGGGAATGCGTGGGGATATGGGATTACACCATGTCATCTTTATTTATTTACTCTAACATTCATCTATAATACACATTATTTCATTATTATTCATCCACATAGACACAATCAGATCTAGCTAATCCATTCATGCATTCATCTACTAGCTAAACATTGACAATGAAGAAATAAAAAATAATCAATCCACATAACACATGATCTATCGTGGTTCACCCCCTCCTGGGCTACGTCCACAAATATTTGGCTGCTTTTCTCTTTTATTATGGTTTCTCCAAAATTATAGCATTGTGTGCCTTACAATCCTTGAACATTTGGGTTAATATCTACAATGAATCAGACTAGATCACACCAGCCTCCTCAACATGTGATCTAACCCTCAAGATATACCTTATTTTCTCTCTCTAGCTCAACAAATTACAAAAAATCTCAAATTTTTCAGTCATTCTTACATTCCAGCTCTTCGAACCTCGGCCTAGACCTCCTAGGTACCTATTTATACTTATTTTTGGATTATCAACCATTACATCCTCTAACCAAAACCCTAACCCTAGCATGGTTAGGTATTCTTGCATGCGTGCCTCACATGCTTTCCTCCTCTATATGCGTGTTTACCTTGCACGTGTTGCTTTTCCTGCCAATTGTCTTTTCCTTCTTTGAGCTTTGTCCTCCAAAGTTATTCTCTTCTTCAAAATGGACCTGCACCCAACAGGCCCCAAACACTGACATGTGGCTCGTCATAATCCACCTAGTCAATGTGTGCTCCCTTGACAGTATCTGCTAGACTGTGGAACTTTTTTGCAAGTTCCCTTCCTCATATTTGTGCATGCATGACCTTTTCTGTGAACGCTTCTAAATTTTGCATTGTTATTTCCTCCTGGACCATGGTATTTCATTCCTCCTATGTTTGTTCCATGTTCTTCTTCTCCTCCATCAATTGCGCAATGAGCTACGCGGCTTGGTCTTGAAGAGGTTCCATCTGTGCATGTCTCTCCTGCTTTTGTGTTTATGTTGCTATCAGTTCTTCTTGTATATTTTTTAGGTCTTGTGTCCCCTTGAGGTGCTCAATGATAGTCATCTTTCTATGCCTCTACTTGAGGTCCTGGATAGCTGCACTTGTTTTTCCTTATTCCTTTTCCCACTTCTGGACCCATTCGTATTCCTCCAGCGTTGTCCACAACTGCATTATTCTTTCAAACAGTTTTGTTTTTGTGTTATCTTGTTTCTCCAACTTTGCTAGTTGGAGTGCATCTTATGCTTTCCTCTACTCCCTGACCTCAGGTGGAGTCATTGGAATCAAGTTTTCCTTCAATTCCTCAATATATTGCATATAGTGGTCGATGATTTGGAAAATCATATTGATTTTCTCCTTTGTACTTTAACTCTCAGCCTGCGCGTTTTCCATAAGGTCGTTGTAGAATATTGTCAACCCTTATTCAATTTTATCTACGTGCTCTTTCTCTCCTCTAGTCTCTAAATTCACTTGTTTGACCACGAGCTCCAAGGCTTCCTTGTCACCTTTGATTTACTGCAGTCATAATGCATCTTTTCTTGTGCATGAATACACCTTCTTCACGACGCAAACTTGGATTCTATACAATGCCTTTCTGGGTATTCTGGCTAATACCATGTCGACCTAAGCCAAATCTTTCCATGGCATTTGTGCTACGGTTTTATCCATGTGCAACATGTCATTTGTTACTCTGAATTTTTGAATTGCCTGGGAAATTATGTGAATTGTGTGTTCCTTCTTGAAAATAGAACCATTTGTTGGTTGTTTATCTATTATAACTACTCCTTGGCTGACCTAGGTTCAGATCTACTATAGTTTCCAAAAAAGCCCTCTAAAACTACTGTCTCTCCTAGTAAACCAGAAGGCAACACAACGCATAGAATTTATTGTGCAGTCTCACCCGAGATATTTCTTATGGGTTGCTGTAACGCTCAAGTGCTTGAATCCTGGGAATGAGTGGGGATTTGGGATTACACTTTGTGATCTTCATTTATTTAATCTAACATTCATCTATACTACACATTCAATCATTATTATTCATGCACATAAACACAATCAGATCTATCTAATCCATTCACGCATTCATCTACTAGATAACCATTGATAGTAAATAAATAAACAATAATAAATCCACAGAACACATGATCTTCCATGGTTCACCCCCTCCTGGGCTACATCCACAAAGATTTGGCTGCTTTGCTCTTTTATTATGGTTTCTCCAAAATTATAGCGTTGCACTCCTTCCAATCATCGGTCATTTGGGTCAAGATATGAAATGAGGTATACTATATCACACTATGATCCTCAACTTGTGATCTAACCCTCAAGATTTGCCTTATTTTCTCTCTCTAGCTCAACAACTTACAAAACAATCTCATATTTTTCAATCATTCTTACATTCCAACTCTTTGAACCCGACCTAGACCTCCTTGGTACCTATTTATACCTATTTTTGGATTAACATCCATTACATCATGTTACCAAAACCCCAACCCTATCATGTTTATTTCTTCTTGCCTGCATGCCTCTCATACTTTCCTCATCTTCATGCGCATTTACATTGCACATGTTGCTTTTCATTCAAGCTATCTTTTCCTTCTTTGTGCTTTATCCTCCAATATTATTCTTTTCTCCAAAATGGACCTTCACCCAATACTCCATGATCATTTTTTTCTAATAGTCAATTGATGAAGTTTCCCTAGAAGACATGGACAAGAAAAGAAAATATGGACAAAGAGACTCAGAGAGAGCTCATAAGGAAGAAACTTTGCTTCAATTATAAATATCCATGGGGGTCAGGCCACCAATGTATGGGAAAGGGTAAGTTACATTATATTGAGGTGTTATTTGAGGAAGAGGATGATGGTGATGAATATATATATTTCATACCAAATGGTGGATAGGTCAGTGAGGATACACCTCACCTTGAGATGACAGAGCATGCCCCATTGCAAGAGGGGATCAAGAAGTTAATCATTGCCACATTGTCAGGAGTCCATAAGTAATTTACCTTTTGGATTAGGGGAATTATACAAGGATAAAGAGTTACTATGTTGATTGATTGTGGGGCCACTCACAAATTCATCGACGCAAAACTAATTTCCAGGAGAAAAATTCCCATAGAGGAATTTGAGGGATTTGAAGTAGTGGTAGCAGATCGGTACAACATAACATGTACTTAGAGGATTAGAGGGTTAGATGTGATACTGGGAAACTATACGATGATCTATGACCTTTATGTTGTGGAATTAGCAGACACCAATATGTTGTTGGGAGTGCAGTGGTTATATTACCTTGTATATTTCAAGATGAATTACCAAGAGATGAGGATGGAATTCATGGACAACAAGGGTCAACGAGTTGTCCTAAGGGGTATTCCATGTGGAGCAGCCAGGGTTGTGTCTAAAAACTGCATGGAGGATATATTTATACATGATGATGTGGCATGCATAGTGGAGTGTTTGATCACAACACAAAAGTTATCCCAGGATCGTTAACATTACCATGTGGATATACGAGAGTTACTTGGAAACAATGATAAGGTATTCGAGCCACTGCTAGTAGGAATACCACTAGACAGAGGATTTGAGTGTTTCATTGAGTACCCAAATAAGTTCAAGGATGAAATAGAGAAGGCCATACAAGAACTATTGGATATTGGACACATCCAACCTAGCTCTAGTCCATTTTCATCTTCAATAGTATTGGTGATAGAAGAAGGATGGCATGTCGAATATGTGAATTGACTATAGGGGTCTAAAAAAGAAGACTACTAAGAATAGATACTTGATACCCATGATTTATGAACTGATATATGAGATACAAAAAGCGATATATTTTTTGAATGTTGATCTTCGATCGAAGTACCACCAAATTAGGGTGAGAGAAGAGGAAATCCATAAGACAACATTCATTTGTCACTAAAACCATTATGAGTTTGTATTCATGCCCTTCAGGTTGAATAACACACCCACTACCTTCCAGCCATGTGTGAACCATATCTTCAACAAACAATTGTTGAAGTTTCTATCGGTGTTCTTTAAAAATCTTATGATCTACAACAAGACTTCGAAGGAATATCTATGGCATGTGGACGCGATTCTCACAAATATGGAGGATAATTCACTCTTTTCAAAGGATGAAAAGTGTGAATTTGGGTTGAAATAGATCCTATATATAGGGCACATGATTGGTGTTGAGGGAGTGAAGGTGCATTAGGAGAATATCCAAAATATCCTAGACTAGACCACCCCCAGGTTGATCACATAGTTGCGAGGATTATTCGGGATATGTAGTTATTCTAGGCATTTCGTAAGTGGATTTTCACAACTATGTACACCCTTGACATATCTCACTAAGAAGGGAGAATTAAAATGGCCAGAATAATCATAAGAATCATTCGATAGGAGGGAATAAGGTTATGAGAACCTTCCAAGTTTTAACAGTCCCAGATTTAAAAGAACCTGTTGTACTCAAATGTGACGCATCTGAAGAAGGGATAGGAGTGGTACCGATGCAAAACAAATGCCCAATACATTTCGAGAGAATAAAACCGAGAGACATAGATAGGCTCTATCCTACCTATGATAAGGATATGTTGGCTATCATGCATTCCTTGTCCAAGTTCATATAGTACCTGGTGAGAGGACACTTTGTGGTTAGGACTAACCACAACAACTTGAGATACTCTTTGGAGTAGTGAGACCTGAACAAGAGGAAACATAAATGGGTGAGAAGGGTAAATTCATATGACTTCGACATTGAATATGTTAAGGGGAATAAGAATATAGTTGTTGACACCTTATCCATGAGACCTGCAGCCTTCTCTATTTCAGATATCTCAATAGACTGGAAGTCCACTCTCTTGGTGGAATACTCCAAGAATACCTTCACTTGTGAAATGATGGGGGGAAATATCCAAGATTATAGATACAAGGTAGTAGATGACATCATATACTACAAATAGAATATCTATATTTTCCCTAAGTCCACACTCAAGGATAATATTTTGAGGGAAACACATAATGCACCACTGGTAGGGCATCATGGGTACCTAAAAACCTACATGTTGGTTAGGGACATATTCTCATCAAAGGATCTCAAAGGGTATGTATTTCAACATGTGAGGGAATGCATGAATTTCCAATAGAGCAAGTCAAAGTTCACCCATCCTACAGGGCTTCTCCAACCCTTAGTAATCCCAGAAAAAAAATGGGAAAGCATCTCCATGGACTTCATCAAAATATTACAAAAGGTGGAGGGAAGAGAATGTATTTATGTGGTGATGGACAGGTTGACTAAGTATGTGAACTTATTTTATATTCCTATGGAGTACAACACATCTCAAGTAGCATATCTATTCTTTGGTGAAGTTTTCATACTCCATTTCCTCCCAAGGAACATAGTCAATGATAGGGATACCATGTTTCTCAATGTGTTTCCAGGATAGAGTTGATACCTAGCACTATATATCATCCCTAGACTGATAGAAAGATTGAGATAGTGAATAAATGGGTAGAGGGTTACCTAAGGAAATATGTGTTAGGGAAACAATGGGCATGGATAAAATGGTTTCATCTAGGTGAGCATTTCTACAACACCACTTATCACATGTCCATCAGGAAAAGATATACTAGGAAGGGAGGATTGTAATTTCCCTTTCCAAGTGATCGTGATGACTGAATATCTTATATGACTCTAATAGGCTATAGTCAATAAGGAAAAAATGGACGCAAGGAGGTGTCACTATGTAAAAATATTGTCAAACTCTAAAAGTGACATTAAATAAAATAAACAATTATATTTAATGGAATTGGAGGGAAAATAGAGTGAATATTTGATTTGGTAAAAATGGGGGAAAGATCTTGAAGGTGCAAAGGAAGGATAAAAAGAGGAGAAATCCTTCCCCTTGTAATTTTGTTTTGATATCTTATAGAGTGCTCTTGTAGCCAGTGTTTTCTTTGGGGTTTGGTGCAAAACCCTTCCATTGTAGGTTTAGTTTCAGTAGTGTAATATCCACCCTAGCTAGACAAGAGGGGGATTCATCCAAAATCCTCATTTGAGTTCATTGTGGTGCTTGTTTTCATTCTAGATAGAATTTAAAGTCATGTCATCTAGTAAAGGGGATTTACGGAAAATTTCTGAAGGAGACTGTTCGTTAGGGTTGCAAGTATCAGGAGGGTTTTGTGCACCTGGGAAATGAGGCATCCCCATGGGTTGAGCTAGGATTATCCCACGAGGCCCTGCTAGACACACTGGAGGAATCCCACAAGGCCTTGCTAGACACACCAGAGAAATCCCGTGAGGAACCCTATGAATTTGGGTTTTACAACAACTCATCAGATCGGGTCTAGGAAGAGATATGAAACAAATGGAAGACCAGATGTAGAGAAAGCATCACTAGAGAAGAGAAGAGGAGGTCTTGAATAGACTTCGGATTCATACATTGGAATCATTCCAGGTTTCATTTTGGTGTTTTTATAGTAAATTGTGATGCTTCCCAACTACCATTAGTTTGTGTTCTTAGTAGTGTGTCGTGACTGGCACTACAACCCCTCCAATTTTCCTTCTATTTTGATACTTCCCTAAAAATGGAACCTCCTTATTTTTGAATCCAAGGGAAAACATGAGCCCCTTAGTCATTCAAAAGTTTCTCCTGGTAACTCATGATTCACTTGAGAGAATGAGAAACAATTCAAGGTTGAATTTCTAAAAATTGATCGACATAGTTACTTTCAACTCCTTTGAACAACTCAGAGGAGTTACTTTCAACTCCTCCAAGCAGCTCAAAGGAGTTCTTGCCAATTGTTTCGATAACTGAAAGACTATCACAAGAGTTAAAAGGAACTCCTCCGATCATATTGGAGGAGTTACTTCTAAATCCTCCAATATGCTCAAAGACATTAGTCTTATCTCCTCCGAACAAATTCGACATAGTCGTTTTAAAATCCTCTAAACAAATCCAGAGACGTTGTTTTAAAATCCTCTGACCTAACCTGCCACATTAAATTCCATTAATTCACATGGGGCTATATAAAGTCAAACGGGGTTAAATTTTTTATCATTAGACACCCGAGAGAAAGAAAGTTGGGCTAAACATTGTTTCAAGTAAAACTCCATTATTTTTGCCAACATGTGGCAACGATTAACCGGTAAGTATGTCTTCCCTCTCTTTCCTTTTCTTAATATAGTTTTAAGCCCAGATTTTATTTTCTTGCACATCCTTATCCCTAGATATTTTTTCTCCCCCTCAAAATTCTTCACTTCACCACTTCTCCAACACCAGGACCCATGCATTTTTTCATCGAACCTCAGCCCATTAATGGCTACAGCTTGGGAAAATGAACAACCGACAATTGATCCTATCCCATACCCTTATCTATATTTTAAACCATTGCAAACCCCCCTCCAAATCTGTCTAAGGCAGAAATTCTGGACCTAAGAAAACCCTAAATGTTCCTCCCATTCCTCTAGATTAGTAGAAGTTTTCCTTTCCATTCTTCGTGTTCACAAAGAAATAAGTTCAGAAACTTGTTTAGTAACTCTTTGAGCATATTGAAGCAGAGCAATTGGAAGAAACTCCTCCGATATGATCACAGAAGTTCTTTGTAAGACCTCCAAGCACCCCAATTGCTAGCTAAAAATATTTTGAACACTCATCGGAGAAGTTACTAACAATTCTTTCGACCTTGTTGGAGGATTTAATAGTAACCCCTCTGATATGCTCAGATGAGTTACTAGTAATTCCTCAGAGTTTCATTTAAAGAATTGTTATGTTTTCTTTGATTTCACTTTTTCAGGTTAATGCCCAAGTTTTTAATCCTAAAATTTCAATAGGCATTGAATGTTATTTGAAATTTACAAGGAACAAGAGGTCATGATTGGTTATTATTAACTCTTATGATTGCGTTAATAATTTAAAATGTTTTTCAAATAACTTGTTCCAAATTTATCTTGTTTACATATTAAAACATGTCTCCACGAAAGAAAACAACAATGAAGCCAGCATGGGTTGGACCATCTGGAAAGTCCTAGTACATAGTAGATACAAAAAGTGATAGGATCGTATACGATGATACATCAATACTTATGGAGAAAGAAGGACATACTTTGAAATCAAACTTCTCTACGGAAGAAGAGGACCCAGGTGAACTCCATGCATTTAAGAACATCAGAAAATCGAGAATTTTCAAGGTGCAAGCACATCCAACAATTTTCCCTTGTGCAGATGCCATATATTGGATTTTGAAGAACAAAAATGTATATAGTAGGTATATTTTTAATGAAAGAAAAGAGCCAATAGCTTCATTTAGGGCTGATGATCTAGTTAAGTGTTACCATATTGAGGTTGGAAACAAAAAGTTAGATGGTCAACTTCTCAACAAATTGGAGCTCACACTGAAGGATTTTTTCCTCACTTGGTATAAAGTAGACAAGTGGTTCAAATATTGGCCCAAGATTCGATATCCCAAAACCAATCTAAGAAGAACCTACCAGTATATGGTAGCCATGTTGTGCAAGTTGTATGGGGAACCAAATGCAACACACCTTCCTTTTTTGTATATTCCATTAATTTATTTATTTGTAGATGTAGGGGCCTCATTCAACTGGGCAGACATATTGCCTAAGAATCTTAAAGATGTGATTTTAGTTGTTACATAAGAACAACCGAGTATCTTTCCCAATTTCCATATGTCTTCTTACCTTCTAGACATAATGTGCATCACTCATAAATACCCGAACATCGGATGGAGTTGGTTTCCCGTTGATGCCTCTATCCACATTTACTAAAAG
>SNQJ01S0013750.1:0-26580 GCA_010110895.2 Picea sitchensis
CCCAAGTGCTTTGCATGGTGCAAAAAAACTCCTAATGGCACTAAGGTCCAACCCAGAGGCCTCGAGATCCAAATGTGGTGCTCAAAACTTGCAAATGCCACCTATATCCCATTTGGAGGCCATAGATCCCTTAGAAAGGATCTATTTGGTGGTTCAAGACCTTGTTTAGGGCCTAAGGCCCTTGTTTTTGTTCCCCAACCATGGTAGGGTTCCTAAGACCCATTATTATTGTGCAAAACATACTAATAGTGCCCATATTCCTAGTTGGATGCCAATTTGAAACACTTAGGAGTTTAGTTGTGGTTTGAGTTGTCACCAAGGGTATCCTTCACCTCCAAGTGGAGATATCAATGATATTAGGAAGATTTGAGCGGTAGGTATGGGTAGCAGGGTCCTTGACAAGGTTAGGGGAGGTAACTTGGGCCTTAGGCCCTAAAGGAAGTTTCTAGGTATCAAGGTCCAAGAACAACACCTCCCAATGATATCATTGGCCTATGAGTGGGGAATTGGCAAGATTAAGAGGATTTCAACACTAGGTATTAGTCTTAGGGCCTTGGACATGGTTTGGGGATGAATCCTAGGACTTTAGCCATAAAAAAAACTTCTAATCGTGCAGGGATAAGAGTAATGACTCAAACTACCACATAGGATAGTTGAAGGGCATCCTTGTCTTCCAAGTAGGGATACAAGAATCATTAGAATATTTTGAGCACTAGTTATGGGTCTCAAGGCATTTGACATGGTCATGGGAGGAAACAAGGTGATTGGACACTAAAGAAATCTTTTGGGAACAAATGGCTATGAAAAACACCTCAAACCACCACACGAGACCTCTCAAGGTCATGTTTCCTCTAAGTAGGGATGTGGAATGCGATTGTGATTTTTATATTAATGGGTGCATGAGTCTTTGGCCCTATATATGGTTGAAGGAGGAAACCTAAGCCTTATACCATAAATGAATCTTTCAAGCATCCAAGTTCAAGAACGACACCTTGATCTATCACACATAACATCTTAAGCATATCCTTTCCTTTCGAGTGGGGATATTAATGATATTAGGAAGTTTTGAGCACTAGGTATGGGTCGTAGAGTCTGGAGTAATGTGGTTGGGGGAGAAATCCCATGACTTAAACTATAAGTGAAGATTATAGGAATCAAGGCCTAATAATAACACCTCGTCCCAAAACACATGACCTCCCAAGTGGATACTTGGCCTCTAAGTGGGGTTATTTGCACCATCATAATTTTTATATAGGTGGGTCGAGAACATGTAATGGTGGAGGAGAAACCTCCATTAAGCTTAGAGGAATATTTCATGCATCTAGAGCTAAGAAAAATACCTTGAACCCACACACTTGGCCTCCCTAGTGTATATTTTACCTCTTAGTAGGAATATTAGCACCAAATGGGGTTTTTGGAGAACTAGGCATCAGTTTCAAGGATAAACCAAGGTCATGAGATGAAACTTGTGAATTAGGAATAAAAAGTAGCTTCTATGCCTAAAGATCCATCAATGAGGCTTGATACCACCACAACTGAATTCTCTATGGGATATGTGTCCATAGAATTTATTTCATGAACATGTTAAAGTTTGAGCACAAGGATGGAGTCATGGAGTAGTACATGGCAAGGGAGAAAAATTGAGTCTTGGGATATGGGAAACATTAGAAGGTTTTTCACAATAGGTATGAGTTTTTTGTGCCTTGACCATGGTTGGGTGATCCGAAAAGATCTTATAAATGACAATGGTTGAGTTAATATGCATGTGTTGATTAACTTAATTAGAGCTTAAAAGAAGAGGAAGAGTATAAGAAGAAATGTGACCATGTATACACATACAAATATCCAATTGAAGCACTCAAACAATAGAAAACCATAAACATCAATGTGATAAATGGAGTTGGCAATCCTTCGTCTCTGGGCTGTCTCAGTAGGTTTGCCAGCTTTCTATTGAGAGCTTTAAGTAGTACATCATCAAAGTGCCAATGGATTTACAACAATGAGTTGTTGTGATGCGAGGATCATGAACCCATAAAAATGGCACGACACCCAAATCAGATGAGCCAGATCTCCCAGAAATGGATCGCAAAGGTGCGATCCTCAATAGTTTCACTGCATAACAATGGCCTTTGGCTCCAACAATCACAGCATCATAAACTTGTTCTAGAATTCTCCAAACCCTCGAAGGCACATGGTTTCCTATAGATTGAGTTTAGTAACCATCTCTAACCCCCTAAACCAGCCCTCAAAAGGGGCCCAACCTCCCCAGTGGGCAAAATCCTACAAATTTGTTGAGAAAATCAATAATACATCATAAGGAATTATAGTTAAAAAACCACTCTATGCCAAATTTAGGGTGCAATCCCCTTTCTCGGTGGCCCAAATTCTGTGACATCCATGTGGCCTAACGCCCATGTAATGCTTTGAGCCCCCACCCCTCTTAGCCCACAGTCTGTGTTGTTGGGCCATGTGGCGGAACTAACTACATCCACGATGCTATCATATGATTTAATAAAATAAGCTCCTGGACTAGTTCCCTGGTCGGCAGGCAAGCCCGACCAACCGAGTGTTATCCATTCATAAGAGTGTCAGGTATAAGGTGAAGAACCGGGTCCTATGTAGAGCCCTGAAACCAAGGGCCAACTCCCCATAATAAGCATGCACCCAAAACAAGGAATAAGCCATGATCATTGGTCGTGGTCACATGTGTATCCATCGGGAGTTGTGGCTTATCCCCAACCCCTTCTTCGCCTGTGGGTTCAACCCTTGCAACTTAAATAGAAGTCAATCCCTTTACAGTTAAGAACTGTCATGTAGGTGGGTTGACCGGCCTCACGTAAAACGATACCCGATTGGAAGGTGGGTTAGAACCCCATGGCACTCAAAATTTGCAAACAAAACTTATTCAATGCATGGGTGCCGCGTGGAAGCCCGATAGAGACCCGCGATGGCCGTACATACGTAGCTAAGCTGCAAGTGTCAACACTAGCCGACCTACTTACCGTATCGACCCGCGTCGACGCTTGCCCGGTCGCCGGACCTACCCGCGTCATTTGTCAATGTACCTGCCCGGACTGTAGTACCACGCCAACCAAATGCTGGATGTGCCATGTCACCCGCTGGATGTGCCATGTGTCACTGCTGTGAGGGCGAGCATGTCCTCTGGCTGGTCCTTGTACTTGTCCCGTTAGTATGTATGCCCAGTTAATACCGCCCGCCTCCAGAGGCGCCAGTGGCAGCTACCCGCGTCATATATCACGGGTCGTCACGACTTGTATAGTCAAATTGCCACGTTTACTCTGATTGTACAATCAACATTTTTTTTTGCCTATTTGGCAAAAGAACAGATTGCCATAACTTGGGCATCGATGTTTGTTTGGGCCCATTCAAGTTACATTGGAGTTCCATGTCGATGAGGCCTACATGTCATTTTGAGGCATTCTACAAACTTTTGATTTTTAGGCTATTTGCCATAGGCCCACATCAAACAGTTAGTGCAGGATCATTGGGGAAAACTCAAGCCTTGGTCCCCAGGCAGCTACTGATGCTTAGGACATGAACAGACCTTGAACCACCCATGGGATCTTTATGGGATGTTTTACCTTTACAAGGATATAGGGGTCTATTAGAGGTTTTTAGCACTAGATTTGGTCATAACGCCTTAAACATGGTCGGGGGAGGAACACTAATCGTAGGCCTAAAATATTTTTAGGCATATGGGGCCAAGAATTTCACCTCAAACAACCACACATGATATCTCAAGGGGTATATGTGGCTTATGAGTGGGATTATGGGCACCATTAGGAGTTTTTAAATATTAGGCATGAATGCATGGGGATTAAACAAGGTTAATGGAGGAAGCTCATGGATTAGGCTATAGTGGTAGCTTTTAAGGATCAAGGTTCATGAATGACACCACAATCCACCATATATCACTTCAGGAATATTTTTCGATGAAGTGAGGATATGAATAGATTTAGGATATTTTGAGCATTGGGTATGGGTCTTGGGTACTTCAATATGATCAATGGAGGAAATCTGGGCCTTAGGTCCCAAAGAATTATTCTAGGGCCAATAATGACATATTGAACAACCACAAAGGACCTTTCCAAGGTATCCTTGATCTCCAAATGGGAATAGTTAGCATTATGAGGTTTTCAACATTAAGTAGGTCTTTGGGACCCTAGAGATGAAGATCATGTAGAAGAAACTTGGAGCCTTAGGCATTAAAGGGAAAGTTCTATGCATTTAGGGCATGTACCCTCACCTCTGGGGGTAACTAGAGGATATTGTTTCTCCATGATCCACATTGGACATGATTTTGGTGTTGAGCATTCTGGACCTAGAGATGGTTAGGTGAAAACCCTGGGCATAGGACCTAAAGGAAGGTTCTAGGCATTTGCGACCTATTACCCCCTCACTTTTAGGGGTAACTAAATGATTTTCCATGATCCACATTCCATACAAAAATTTCGACTAATTAGGACATTCATGATTCTCCATAGATAGTTTCCCACATATGTCTTCCACTACATGCTAACTCACTCACATCAAATGACATGGTGCATTACACACCAAGGTACAAACGTGTTCATATTCCTTATCATACATAACATATTCCATCTATCCTTTATCCATTTTCCTTTCTTTTTCGTTGGTTGTTACATGTATTATCCCAAAAAGGTCCATGCTTTAGAATCCCATGAGAATAAGGGGCCTGAATGATCGATGTTGATGCAACTGTATAAAAATGATGTAGAAAGAGAAAAATCCATAATCCATAATGCAAGGAAAAGAAACAAATGAAAGCGATGGGTACCTAAAATTTCATACTTTCCTTTACTGACTATACCTTGTTGTGACATTTTTAGTCTATGATTTCATTTTATCTTTTCCATTTCCAATTCACCTCTTTTGTCACCAAAGATATGAATCTAACCCCATATAACATTGTGTTATTTTTCTAGTGCCAAGGAAGGAACTTCGTTATTATCATCACTAACATTTGTTGGACAAGAATCTAGTAAATTTGCATGATCCGAGAAAATAGAGTGACTTGTTATGCTATACAAAGCACCACCTTCATTAAAATAATGAACTTTTCAGGACCTTGCTCAATCATTGTGTTAAAATATACAAGATAGATTATGTGTTAAGTTCATGCTTCTTTTAAAAGTTTATGTGAGGTCTTTGCAAGATTAAATATGTTGTTTCATAAACCTAGCAATAAAATAACTTCTGATAAATAATAACCAATAGCAAACACTCACCAACAATAACAACATGATAAAAGGAGTTCACCTCTCTTTGAGCTACATCTCCATGAGCCTCCATCAATGGACTTGGATCTCAAGGATTAATTAGTCAAAATGCTACAAGGCTGCTCGCTCCAATGGAAATTTTATTTCTTACCATTGGGATCAAAATACCATAAAACCCCAAAAATGACTAATAGAATTTCTGAAAATGGATCATGGCTCATCCGGGTATGGCCTCTTCTACATGTGGCCTTTAGCTTCCCTGAGCTTCTCTGTGAATAAAACACATGTAAAGTCCTCAAAAATGGATCTAAAACCTATCCCAATGTGTTTGAACGACATAATAATTAACAGAATGATTATTCATTCTCGAGAGAAACAAACATGGGCTCATCACAGGCATGAACCTCAAACAATATTAAGAACTCAGCTCCTAGGGCTCTGGAAACTTCAATGTTGAAAACACGCAAAAGTCTTCAAATGGCTTTGAAACAGTGCCAATGGACAGAGCGTCCAAAACCCTAACTTGGCACTACGGCTCTCATTTGGCAAAATGAAGAAGACAGGCCTCTTCCCATTTTCTTCCTTCAAGCTTGTTGTCTCTAGTTCATCAAAATGCACTTACTCAGTGTAATGGCCAACCTAGCTCATGCTCCCAAAATCATGATAAATATACCCAAATTTTAACCCATAAATGAATTATATGGCCCTTAGAACTGATTATGGGTGTATAGCTAACTACCAAGGCCGTGGTCACAAGGGTCACCATATGACATCGCGCTATCGCAAAAGGGGCTCCATTTACAATGGCGAATGGTTAACCGACAAGTGTCGGCATATGGTTTGTATAACCGTTTAAAACCAATTCCAGCAGCACAAAGGCAAGGTCATCATGTGTGCGACTGGGGGCTAACCGTTTTAAATGTGCGCACCAAAATTCTGTGGTCACATATATGAACATTGAAACCTGGGGCGCGGTCTCCGTGTAACAAGGGTCATATGTATATAAATGTGTCTTGACCCAAGGGGTTGGGGCTAAACCCGACTGGGCGTGTCCCAACTCACGCTGGTTCAATTTAAAATATAATTAAGCCCATATGTTTTACAAGGACCCATAGGTATGAGCTGATGGTATACACCACATTATGAAATCTTGAACCTTGGGGGAGGTCAGGGGTTTCGAATCCCACGGACTCCATAACTTTTAAACCAGCAGACCCAAACCAATAGCGAGGTGCCACGTGGCGATATTGCGGCTGACCGTGTAACAAACCACTTGCCAAAATAGTATACGTGTTGTCAAATGATTCGTTTCAAGTATCGACTCATTTCGCCACATGTCATCTGACTCATAGTGTCTGCCATGTCGTGATACGGACATGCGTCATCATCCATCTGAATACGGTCCAACGTCCCTTTTTTTTATGCGTTTGTGATTGAGGCGAGCAGTGATATCTCTCATCGATGTATTTTGAACCCAAAACTAGTTCGCGTTGAGTTAGTGATGATGAGGCTATGCATAAGATTCGTTTGAGGCCAATTCAAAGAACTTTGATTTTTTGAGCTAAAATCTGACCCTTAATTCCAGGTACGATCAGCCTCAAGTAGATTTGCAACACCTTCCTATTGAACCTCCAAGATGATACAATTTCAGGCGTAAAACAAGTTGTTGCAATTCCAGATGTAAAACCCAACTGCTGCAACTTAGGATACGTCCATGGTTGTTGCAACACCATGCAAACAATTACACCGCAGGAACGATTTTTGTGTTGCGACTCCAAATATATATTACCAAAACAATAGTCAACATTGTAGCTTGCAGATGATATATGATGGTTGGATGCAACCTCCACGGCGATAAAAGGGATAAATAGCGACTAAGAGTGGATTTTACCCATGGATTCATATGCATGTAGTTGAAAGAGTTATTTGTGAATGGATAAATTCAATTCTCACGATTTTCCATCACATTGGTTTGTATAGTCACGGCAATAGGTTGTATTATATAAGAAGCCTAGGCTTGGTGAGAGAGGGAAAAATGTTAAAATTATGTTTTTCTATTGTATCTTTTACTTCATGAAAATATAAATTTGGTTCTAGCTTTCTACTTGTGTTGATGTGTCAATTAATCGCATGATTCTGGTCACATAGTCCAGTACCTCACCTAATGGGGTAGGTCCCCCTCAATCGAGTACTACCTGTAACGATAGTGCTAGAGTTATCATTTACTTATGTTCAATTATTTTTCTTGATTAACTACTTTTCATTATTGTAATTAAGGATCATAACTTTATTCACATGTTGCATATGCTTTATGGTTTGTTGTTCCAGCTGTAGCACCTTACCTATATTTCAGAGTTATCTTTCAGTTTGTTGTAATTCCTAATCTAGAGAATAGTATTATAATTTATGAGTGGTTTGGTTTTTCTAAGATGGCATCTTGTAATGCCACAGTCGTCCCTTCTTTTAATTGCTACAATTCACGTCTTTTCAAGTGTTGTTTATAATAGAATTTGATTGTTGTGATTCACACTACTGAAACGTTGTTAGATTTATTTTTTTGTGTTGCAACTCACGTTGTTGCATCCTTAAACAACTACACTTAGTATGTCCATTTTCTTATTTTGTCTCTGTAATTTTGGATCAACATTATTGGATTGATCTTACACTTAATTGTTGCAATAATATAAGACCTTCATCATACTTTAGAAAGTCACCAATATTTCATATACGAGGTTCAATTCTCACAAAAATAATTTCAACTTGCAAGAGAGAGATTTCAATTTCCCCAAGAGTGATTTCAATTTCCACGTGTAGTTTCAATTCCAAAATTGTGATTTCAATTTATACAAGTGTGACTTCAATTCTGCAAATTGTGATTTCAATTTCCTGAAGTGTGATTCAATTCACACATTGTGCTTTAATTTCTACAAACAGACAGTCTTTAGCATAGTACGGTGACAATTTAAATTACTAAGGTCTTTGAATTGTATGACATTAAAAAGTGCTGGCATGCATGGTCAACCCTCTTCTTTCATAGATTGTGCATGGAATTTTGCAAGTTCCATACGAGCCCTACTTAAGTAATTAAATGTACAACTCTTTATTTTCTTACTAAGTTAATTAGGAGGTAATTGAAAAGTCCATCATTTTTAGTTATTTATTAGAATTTGTCAAAAGGCTCAATAATATTTAGTAGTTGTGTAGATTGTTTCCTTCATTCTACTAAAATTAGTTGTTGTGATTCATTTTTTGAAGCAATTTGTAGGTGTTTTTTGAATTTTTCTATGTCCCAAAGTAGAGATCAACAAGGTGAATTTGTTGGCTCTTCCAAAAACCCCTGAAAAACTAACAATGCAGGTCAACCTCAAATGAGGAAGGAACATCACCAACATAACTACATATCACCTATTGTCGGTTCTCTTGCCAATAAGAAGCACAAGGCATTCCCTCAGGAATCAGAGAATGTAAAGGACATTTGCATACTAAGATCCCATTATGCGAGGAACAAATCAACGAGCAATATCATTTTCTTTTTTCCTAAGGAACATTGGGAAGCAGAGGACAAACCTCAAGAAGAAATGGCTCACAAGGTTGTTAAGGAGGAACCCACTACCTTCAGATTCCTAATCAAAGAAACAAATGAAGAAACCAAGATGAGGAAAATCCCTCATTGATGTTGAAATTTCATGGAGCTATCTAAGGAAGATCACTGATACCTTCTCTTGAGTTCCATTAACTGCTTGAAGCTATGACTATCACGATAGATGCTGAGGCTGAAGCTCTTTTACATACCTTAAAGAGTGTCGTTACAATGGTTCATGGGCCTTGGAAAGGACAACATTTGGTCATGGGACCTAATGAAAAAGAAATTTATGGAAAAATACCAAGATTCTGCAAAGATAAAAGGAAATAAGGAGGAATTTTCCAAGATGATGCAACATGAGATGAGATCATGGAGAGAGACTATAACCAGGTGATTCACTTGCCTCTAACCTGCAAAGGGAAAAACAACGAGACTAGCTCTTGATACGTGAAATGTATTATTTTTTATAAGAATCTGATACAATTGTATGGAACTCCTCAACCTATTAGGTAGGGAGACATTTCTAAGCTAGAATATGATATCATCTTGGAACTTTGTCATAAGTATTCCATAGGCACATCTAAAACAAGAAAAGGGTTGAAAGATATATTGGCAAGGACAAGGAGGACTATTGGAAGTGAAGTAACAAGGGAAGAAATTAGGAACATGATATAGAAACTCAAGAATGACATACTCAACTCCCTAATATCTAGATTGGATACATTGGGATAAAGAAGAAGCTGAGGGAAGCAATAAGAAATAGAATGAGCATTGGCCATCTTTTTCCCAAAGTGCAGAACAAAGCACCCAAAATTAGATTAGTTGGATCCTTATCAAAGTCTATGGAATGAAGAGCGAGGATCTTTACACATAGTGTCCCATCCTTTCCTAGATTTAAGGCCATCTATCAGAAAACAAAGGAGCCAAAACAAATTTTCTACGTCTCTCAAAAGTAACCCTGGCATCCTAGGCCTCAAGGTATGATCCCAGCCATACCAATATGAATATTTCAATTCATATTAGACTAACCTTTCTATTCAATATGCCTCTCAACCATACATGGGGTATGCCAGCTCAACAGTGATATTCTCCTCCTGTTCATCATGAAACAGGGTTGGATTAATCCCACCCATGGGACCCATAACAACCTACGCATATGCCAATGAAGCCTTCTCCACCCTGGATGTAGTCATCTACATTGGTACACATTATTTAGTCATCCCTACTTAGTGCGTTAATGATGTAAACCTATATGTTGCCTTGAGAGGGTGGAATTGGCACAGTTCCCTAAAGAACAAGGAAGAACTCTCACAGGAAAGATTTTCTTGTATATGATGCCTACTTAGTCACCTTCCATTTCATACGTCTTAGGTAGTTAGACATTGAAGCTAGTAAATTGGGTGAATAGAAGAAGAAGAAAGAAGAATGAAGAAGAGAAGAATAAGCAAGGATCCAAACTGTAGCACTTCCAAACATGTTGGAAAACAACTGATTACTATTAATAAATCTTGGGAGTGTTGATGATATCAGATCACCCAAAACAGCAATCCAAATTGCCCATAGGGGCTGTAAAGGGGTGGCCATCTTCTTAAAGGATTGCCTGGTCTATCAAGGGTTAGCAAACATGGTCTACATGCCCTCTCAACCCTTCGTTAATATCTGAATGCTAACATGTTGATGACTTCCCATCGACTAGTCTTGATATAGTTGGGAAGAAGAAAGTAGAAACCAAGAGTTCCCATGTATGTTATGCAGAGGTCATCTCACTCTTTCCCTCATTATGGATGAAGCCTCAGAATTCACGGAGAGACGACTATTTGACCCTCAACTATAGTTGTATCTACAAACTTTCTCAGCCCACTATGGTTGATGGGATGATCAATCCAGGTTCCACAATGGTCAGTCAGTTTGATTAAGTTGTCAATCTAGTCACGTCTTTGGTTGAATGAGTAGACCAAGTGGTTGATCCGATCCATCCTCGGTCAACCCCACTCTCTCATCGGAGAATGAAACCCAAGTGGCCAATATGATCCCATCATCAGTCAACCCCACTAGTCATATGACAAGTGCATCCCAAGTGGTCGATCTGATCTCTCCATTGGTTGATCCCTACTCTCTGTCTTTCGAGGAAGTAAACGGAATCTGCTTGAGGTTTTCTTTGGTAATCTGAGAATCTCCCATCTTGAGAGGTGTTCCTCTTTCTCCCGTAGGACCCCGTCCAATTAGTGAGGCCATCCGTTTTGATTGTGATGTACTAATTGGACTGTCTTCTTCCCTCTTACATTCCATTGATTCTGATGCGGGTTTGTGAGTGGAGCGTTACCAAAAGCAGTTGATAGATGAAGGTGTGTACATTAGTATTTTGTCCTCTATTGCTTGGAAGATTTGGGTTGTCCTCCACTTTCAATGGTTATCTGAGAATCACATTAGCTTTCTTGAAGAACCAGTCATCTTTTAGGAGTCCTTCCTCAGTTTCTGTAACTTTGGGAGGGAAAATTATCTTCATTGATGTCATGGTAATCCAACATCCCTTGGATTTTTCTTTACTCATGAAATGAAGAGATTATATACATGCACCATGAAATCTAATGTCTCTACTCTTTTAGTGTGATATCTTTCCCTCGATGGACGAGAGTTGTATTTGTTGATCAACTTTCATTCATTGACCTGCTGGATTGCCTCCACAGATAGTTCTTGTATGCAGAACTGATGTCGCCCCACCAGGTCAATTATGGCATTATAAGCCCTATGTCTCCGACCGATGACTTAGATCCGATGGATTGACATGGTGATATGTTCGATAGGGTTGTTAGAGCTGATCTCTTTACTCATGTTGCAACCCTCGACATGAGTGTCAGCGCCAGTGTGTTTCTTCCTTCCAGTGAGAACCTCTTGGAAGCCATGACAGCGTTTTGTCCCTTGACATGGTACCCTTAGAGAGCATTGTTCTCTTGGATTCCATGATCAAGAAGAGGTTACAAGGATAGTTTTTACGTCTCTGCATGGCAACCTCGTTAAAAATGAAGCAGTCTTTGAGCATAGTTTTTGATTTCAAGCTCGTTAAAAATGAAACCACTTAGAGGATAGTTTTTTAGTCTTTGGCAACCTCATTAAAAAATGAAACAAGGTTATGAGCATAGTTCTTGTTTCCATGTCAAACTCATTCAAAATAGATGGTTTTCCCCTCTATTTGAGTCCAAGTCAGCCGTCTAGTATTTGAAACTGTTCATCCCCTTTGCAGTTGGATGGAAACAAAGCTTCAGGGCATTACCTCGATATAAGACTTCATCTTTGAGAAGTTTGAGCCACTAACTTCTTAAGCAAGGGGCTAAGTACCAACCATCGTTAGGAGGTCAAACATATAGTTTTCTATGGTTTCAAGCTTGTAGCAAAATGAGAGCCACCCTACTCCAAGCATAGTTTCTCTCTGGTTCAATCTTGACATAAAAAATGAAACTAAGACCAAGCATAGTTTTGTTTAGTTTTAATCTTATTATTAAAAATAAAATCTATCCCAAGCATAGTTTTGTTTTTGCGTAAAAATGAAAACAATCAGGAGCTTAGTCTTTGTTCTTTCTCATTTTCGTAAATGCAGCAGGAATGAAGTTACCGAGCTTAGTCTTTGTTCTTTCTCATGCTTTCTGAAATCAATATGTGAGAATGTAAATGAGTATACTTTATCACTTTTTGGACTACGTAAGGTTATCACGAAAAGGAACCCCTGAGTCCTCTTTAAAGCTCTTTCTGACTCTCTAAACATGAAAGATCCGCATGACCTGCTATTTTACATTCGATAAGGCTATTTGGAAATGCATGGGCGATAATTTATCTCTTTTAGGTCTCCAGACTATTTTATGAAAAGAGGCCAGAGAGTTCTCTTTTAAAGTGTTTTTTCAAACTCTATAATCTTGAAAACCGAGGTTTACTATCCTACGGTTTCGTTAAACAAATTGTGAACCCATGATGGGATACGAACCACTCCTTCTTAGGGTTAGTTAAACATACTCTGAGGGACTCGTCTGAAGGATGACAAATTATTAGAGCATATGTTATCCTCAAGCTTGCGTAAAAATAAAGAATTGCCTAAGCAGGAAATGGTAGAGGGAAAAATTGGGAAAGAATTGTGTCTAAACTGTATTATGTGGGAGAGTCACTTTTTAACATGACACCTTTTCACTTGCTTTGTGTCTAGGTTGGAAAATCCCACTTGTCTTCTCCCCAGTCATAATCCTATAGTTAAAGGTGAGTGCAATGATCCTTGTTAGTTAGTCCAGGTGTTTCCAAGACTGTTTGTCATTAAATAGTCAATATGTTCAAAGAGACTTCAACAGTAAAACCTTCTATTAAATTAAACCATTCTGCTGATCTTTAATCCCCTTCTATTAATTATTCATCCACAGAGTGGGTCTTGATCACTTATTCTCTGATCTACATCAAATCTTGTTACTTGTTTTAAGTGTCATTGGTGTAGGATACATTAAAAGACCCTCTATGGCGAGTCTTGCCTCTGTCGACTTCAACTCATTATCCAAGATTAAATTTAGAAACTAATTGGTACCTAGACTTGCATGCCTCAATGGGGTTTCCTGCTTTAAATAGGTGGGTTTCATAATTGTTACGATTGGAAGATTTCGTCCCAGTGTTATACCTTGACTCATTTATTCACATTAGTTGGATTGTACTAGTGTGCCTTAGGAGTTCATTGTGACAGCAATGGTGATTTCCCTAGCACTAGTTAGCAATTATACACTAATAGGCAGGAGTAATCAAGTGGTTTCTTCCATGTTCAGCTTCAACACATGTATTCACATGGACTAGATTAGGTACTATAGAGTGAATTGGAGATGAAGACCTGGATATTTTCTGATAGATCAAGGTTGCGTTGGACTATATTAGATTAATGCTTGTTGCATAGATCACATTGTATATCTAGTGGCTATGTTGATTTGAGTCTTTAACACATAGATCCATAGTGTATTTTGGTGGCTATGTTCAAATTTAGTCATATTATTATGGATCCCACAGTGTATGTTTGGTGGCCATGAATTTTCTTACTTGACATGGATCTTAGCATGTCGGCATTTATTCTTTGAGTCATTTTGTGACCACAGTGTAGGAATGCCTACCTTTCGAGTGATGATATATTATTGTCTTGTATTTCCTTGTTTGTTGGTAGGTTTACGTAAATTTGTTCCTTGTTCCCTACACACACTCGACAAAGTATTTTATGCATCACTTTGTTCTAACTTCTACATGCTTTAGGGCTCTCTGACACATTATTTTCGTCATCCCTGATGGTTAATGAAGTGTAAACCTATTGTTGCCCAACTTAGGAGATTGATGCTTTTGAGTTCTAAAAGAAGGGAAAGAACTTCTCTGAGAAATAGAAGTTTCTTTTCTATAAAAACTATATAAAGGGAAGTTCATGGGGTTGCTATATAAATGGGGTCATGAGAATGACCCATTCTAGCGGGTTTATATAAGCTAGATGCGAGTGTTCCCGGGTTGCTCTATAGCTAGGAAGTGAGAATGCTGCTGCATTAGGAAAAGAATGAAGCGTTTATCGAATCTTCTAGAAGGAGAGGTTTCTATGGTGAGGTGGCATCGAATGGTTTGGATCTTACTAAACTTTCATGATTTAGTGGGGATCATCCTATCTTCTCCTCACCATCCTTTCAGCTTATAAAGGAGAGGAGTTCTCATGGAAAGTTAGCTTTGTTAGCTTGAGAGAGCTTTTGTTATCGCCTTGGGTTCTTGAGTTTTGTTAGCTTTGGCTTGGTTGGGTGGCTTTGAGGATTTTCTTTGTCAAGATGGGTGCGAGAATGGGATCTATATTTTGGAATCCTTGGAGCAAAGTGTGAGCGAAAGAAAGTTCAGAGTGAAGGGGACCTTCACAGAATCCAAAGGCCATGGTTGTAATCTCTACTTTCACATTTAATATGATCTGATAATATGATTATTTCCCATAAATATAGTATTACTTTATTGTATAACTCCTTGATCATATACATAGATTAACTATTGAATATTTTGATTGTTTTTACTTCAATTGGTTTGAGTTGTCTTGGTCTTGGCTGCAAGAGCATTGGAAGCGGCTGATTCATCAAAGAGATAAAGGAAAGCGATCCTTAAGGTATGTGCATGATTCTCCTTCTTAGTTCATTCAATAGTTGAAATTTAGGGAAAGAGTATTATTGTCTTGCTTTGTTCTAGATCCAGTGGATCTAGGAAGATCGGTTAGTGTCCATACAGTTGTCAATAACATACATACACCCCTCCTTGACCACAACTCCCTACAAAACATGTGCCTAACCCAAATAATGGGAGGCCAGCCAAATCAACGCAAGTTGTTGGACTTGCAACCTACCCCACTTATTCCATCTTCTCCCTAGACTGTAATGATATTCACCTTAGATCTAGGAAGATTCTAACCAAGGACCAACCTTGCATTAGCATTGAATATATAAATGAGGATGTCCCAAGTCCAGAATAAAAACATAAACAACCTCAAGAACCTTTAAGAATACAATATTCCCACCCTTCCCTTTGGGACCCAACCTATCCTGAAAGGATAAACCAAGATAATAACTACACAATTTGAGTTTGATTTCTTAGGAGAACTCAGAAATGTGTGTGTCAAAATACCACTATTCCCAGACGTGGGACGTGATTTATTCAGAAAGAGTATAGAGACCTTATCTAAAGTCCCGGTGAGGAAAAAGATCCCAAAATTGTTCACGTCATGGGAAAACTATTAGACCTAATGATGGGAGGAGTTCTCACCACTAAGTATTACGACCACAACAATCTAATCGTTAATGTGAAAATCAATAATACATGTATTAGTAACACACTAATTAACTTAGGGGCCACCATCAACGTTATTCCACAATACCATGCAAGCCTTAGGACTTACATGCCTTAGTGATCAAAATCTGGACAAGGGCTCAAATTTTAGCTCAAAAAATCAAAATTCTCAGAATTGCCTCAAAACAAATGGGTTTGTAGTCCTCGTTATCCTGAACCCAATGCAATTTGTTTCATCTAAAACGGACGTCAGGAGCGAGAGATATGGCCCGTCTGTTTGTCAAGTCAAGCCGAGGTAAAAAATGATGTTGATTATTACAGTCCATTACGGTCTGGCGTGGCAGAACACATTACAACCGTCATGACATGGAAGGGTGACCTTGATCCGTTATTGGCAGATGGTGAATTATTTTGTTGACATTGGCATTTGTGGGCGGAGAAATGGTAGGGTGCCATTGGCTGTCATCAAAGAACATGCATTGCTTACTTGTGTCCTATGGTTTGTTGGTTCAAAAAGGATTTGTAGGAGTCCATGGGGATTGAACCCCGGACCTCCCCTTTACCAAATTTTTTCACAAATTCTACCTTAAACACAACATAAGGTTGACCTTGTTTAAAGTTTGGTTTTAATTTTATTTAAGTATATTAAATGTAGCCCTTTTATATGAAATTAGAGTATGGGAGGATCATAGCTGACTGTAGCCTTGTGAGTTAGGAAGGCTAGCTAACGGTTAAATAGTTTGATCCATTTTTTGGTTATGCTTGGTGCCAAGTTTTTTGTGCTTAAATGGCATGTGTTATGGGTTCATGCACACAGAGGTGAGTGCGTTTGTGAAATAGTTTGAGAAAGCTTGAAGGAGGAAAATGGAGGAGGCTAACTTCTTCATCTTTCGACCAATTGAGGTGCCCGTAGAAGCCGGATAGGGTTTTGGGCGTCTAGATCCAGTGGTGCTATTATCAAGGCCATTTGAAGACTTCTGATTTTTACCATTGAAGTTTTCAATGAAGCTCGAGGAGCTTGGAGCCCTCATTGATTGAGGACTTTTTTTGGTGAGCCTATGTTTGTTTATGTGATTGAATAATCGTGTTTTGGCTAATTAATATGCTCTTTGAACATTAGGATGGAGTTTTAGAACTTTGAGGACTTACAGTGTTTTCCTTGGAAGCTCGAGGAAGTTTATAATACATGTAGAAGGTCATGCTAGGATAGACATGATCCAGATTTTAGAGTTCTGTTTATTTTTAGGGGTTTTATATGTTACTGGTTTTCAATGAATGCAGTCTGTCAGAAAGCTTGAAGGAGGAAAATGGAGGAGGCCTAACTTCTTCATCTTTTGGACGATTGAGGTGCCGTAAAAGCCCAGATAGGGGTTTTTGGACGTCCTGGATCCATTGGTGCTATTATCAAGGCCATTTGAAGACTTCTTCTGCAAGTTTTTTACCATTGAAGTTTCAGCAAGCTCGAGGGAGCTTGAAGTCCTCGTTGATGGAGGACATCGTTTGGTGAGCCTATGTTTGTTTTATGTGATTGAATAATCATTTTTGGCTAATTAATATGCTCTGAACACATTGGGATAGGTTTTAGAGGCTTTTGAGGACTTTTACAAGTGTTTTTTCCACTGAGAAGCTCAGGGAAGTTTATGGCCACATGTAGAAGAGGTCATGCCCGGATGAGCCATGATCCGTTTTTAGAGTTCTATTAGTCATTTTTGGGGTTTTTATATGTTCTGGTTTCAATGGTACAGTCTGTTTTTCCATTGGAGTTGAGAAGAATCTTGTAAAAGAACTTTTGACAAATTAATCCCAGAGAGCCAAGTCCATTATGGAGGCTCAAGGAGATGTAGCCCGGAGGGGGGTGAACTCCTTTATCATCTTGTTCTTGTTGTGAGTTTGATGGTTTATTTTCTGCAAGTATTGTTGCTGTGTATTTATTTGAAGTACATATTTAACCATTTACAAGAACATTTCCTCATACATAAACATTTAAAGGAAGAAGCATGAACTTAACACATAAGTTTATATTGCATATTTTAACACATGAAGCAAGGTCATGTAAAGTTTATTTTCATGAAGTAGAAGGTGCTTGCATAGCATAACAAGTCAGCCTTCTATTTTCAGATCACTTAGGGAAATCCCCATTGTACTTCAACTCGTTAATAGATCCACCATTGAACCAAAAGGCATTTTGGAAGATGTAGTGATATTTGTATATTCATGGGAATATCTCACTGACTTCATGGTCCTACAACCTAAAACCTCTCTGGGTGGGTACCCTCTAATATTGGGATGACCATGGTTGGCCACGACTGATGCTTATATCAGTTGTCAGTCAGGAAACATGAAAATTTCCCATGGGACTTCCACCAAACAATTAACTCTTACCCTCATGCCAAACCTGGTCTCAACTTAGAAACACCACTTTGGGTTGATGGAGAAAAAAGTGATGAATATGGGGAATACCATCAAGTCTTATCCATAGATCAATACTTAATCATAAGATATAAAATAGAGAATGACGAAATCAATGATTTTATAGCCTCCTCCTCTTCCTCGGGAAACACACATCTTATTGACCATATTATGAAACCATAAAATCAACTTTCTTTAGCCTCCACAAGCATCTCACCTACTGAACACGAACCCGTACAAGAAAATTTTTAAGGATAACTCATAAAAACCATATAAGTTATCCCAGGGAAAACCTTGAAAATCAACCAAGGACTAGCCGAAAAACAGAAAGAGGGACTGGTTCAAGTGTTGCAGAAGCATAGTGATGCCTTCGCCTAGGATTACTCTGACATGAAGAGAATCCATTCGGACCTATATATATATATATATATGGAAGGAGTCTAACCCATTCGTTAACCTTAGCATCGAATGAACCCGACAATGAAAGACATAGTCAAAGAAGAGATACATAAATTGCTTACGGATAATTTCATATATCCTATTTTTGATAGTCAGTGGGTCTCCCCTCTTGTAATGGTACCAAAGAAAAATGGTAAATGGATAATTTGTGTATATTATCGAGAATTGAATAAAGAAACACACAAAGATCACTTCCCATTACCAGTTATTGACCATGTCCTAGACACACTCGCAGGGAAGAAGTATTTTTGTTTCCTCGATGGCTTCAATGGATACAACCAGATTCAAATTACCCCTAAAGATCAAGAGAAAAAAACATTCACATGTCCTTGGGGGACATTCGCCTACCGTGTTCTACCATTTGGATTATGCAATTCCCCGGCCACCTTTCAGCAAATCGTTTATAGGTATATTTTCTTTTCTCGTTCATGATTGTGTGGAAATATATATGGGTGATTTTACAACATATGGGGACGAATTTGATGAAGCATTAGCCAATCGGGAAAAGACATTAATTAGGTGCAAGGAGTCAAATGTCACCCTAAGTAATGAAAAGTGTTTTATGATGGAAATTGACGACATTGTACTTGGACATCACATCTCAAATAAAGGTATTCAAGTCAATCCATAAAAAATAAAGTAATACTAAATTTTCCAACTCCAACCTCGGAGAAACAAGTACAAATATTTATAGATTATGTTGGTTATTACCAGAGATTTATTGAGAATTTTTCATGTATTGCTCGTTCGTTATTTGCTTTACTTAGAAAATATATTGAGTTTGTGTGGACAGAGACATGCTAGCATGCACTTGATGAATCAAAATTTAAATTATCTGAAGCACCTATACTAAGAGGACCCAATTGGACCCTCATGTTCCACATTTCCACAGACACATCTAACACAACCATCAGAGCTATCCTTGGACAACTCGAAGGAAAAGAACCATATGCAATCTACTATGTTAGTAAGAATCTCTCACCTTCTGAACTAAACTATGCAATGATTGAGAAAGAGTTCCTTTTTGTTATTCATGCAATAAACAAGTTTAGACACTACATTGCTGAATATTTGGTAATCTTGCATATTGATCATGTTGCTATTAAATATTTAATGAAAAAACCAATCACAAATGAAAGGGTTACTAGATGGTTTCTCTTATTGCAAGAATTTGATATTACCATCTTAGACAAAATAGGAAAAGAAAATATAGTGGTTGACTTTCATTTTACAATAACATATAATGAGAATGAACCTCCAGTAGAAGATCGTTTTCCAGATGAACACCTCTTTCCAGTATCTACTAACTCACCTTGGTTTGTGGATATTGCTAACTTTTTGGCTACAGGAAAACTTCCACATTACCTGAACCCTAAAGAACGAGAAAGTATAGTAAGGAAAAGAGAAATATTCTCATGCATTGATGGATTCCTTTTCTACATTGGACTTGATTTGATTATGAGAAGGTGTGTACGAGAGGACAAAGTCCATGAGATACTAAAGGCTTGTCATGATGGGCCATGTTGAGGCCACTTTGCAGATAAAAGAACTGGGTACAAAATAATTCACCAAGGGTATTACTGTCCCACACTCTTCAGGGATTCCAAACAATATGTGAAGAGGTGTGACAGTTGTCAATGCATGAGTAGACCTGTACAAACAAATGAAATGCCACTACAACCATAGATGGTGTTAGAACCTTTTGATAAGTGTGCCATTGATTTTGTGGGACCAATAAATCCCACATACCGTAGAAACTCCTACATCCTAGTATGTATAGACTATGTCACAAAATGATGAAGGCCAAGGCACTTCCAATGGTAATCGAACAAGCGGTAGTAAAATTTCTCCACGAGGAAATTTTTGTAAGGTTTGGAATACCACAGGAGATAGTGATCAATGGAGGAACTCAGTTCACATCACGACTTGTCATAGATCTGATGGATAACTATAAAATCAAGCACAGAATAATAACACCATATCATCCACAGGAAAATGGACAAGTAAAGGGCACTAACAAAATCCTTGAGGCTATCATTACAAAAACCGTCAGATTACACCTCAAGGATTAGGATGATAGACTCCCCAGAGCCTTTTGGGCCTCTAGGACCACCTAGAGAACTACTACAAGATGCACACCTTATGAGTTATTCTATGGGAAGTGGGTATTATTTCCCATTAAAACAAAGATTCATACATTAACAACAACAGTCAAACTTGGGTTGGAACTATCAAAGGCTCATAAACAAAGACTGCTCCAAATCAACGAGTTGGATGAACTATCGTAAGATGCCCTACATTGGTCCATAATGATACAACATCAAAGGGATAAATGACACGATAATTTTATCAATAAAAATAAATTCACTGCAAAACATATGTCTGACCTGGTGTTAACCAAGTACATCATGGATCCAATCAATTGTCTATACATTGTGGGATCCACCAAATCTAAAGAGGAATCACTCAAGAGCTTCAGATTTATTGTCATATGTGTGGCCATGGACTTTCATTCCATCATCCTGAATCTCTATAGGATCTCAACAATATATTTTTCTTGGCTAAGGAAAATCTCATCTGATCTTTGCCAGACCTCCAATCCCAAGAAGTGATGCATTAGACCTAGATCCTTCATCTTGAACTCTGAAGAGAGATCTCTCTTGCATCCGACTATGAGCTTCTCGTATCTTTTTAGGAATAGGTCATGTATGTATAGGATCAATGGGAAACCATACCCAGTCGCATCAAATAATTGTATGATCTGGCATATCATCCCATGGGTGTCTACTTAGGCTCGTACAAATCCTTCTTCAATATGGAAACATGAGATTCATTCTCATGTATCTTGTGGCTACTCTATCTACACTTCTTATTTCTACTGGAGCAAGTGTCTTGTCATAATATTCTCCCTCTTTCTGGGAAAATCCTCTAGCCACAAGTCTTTCTGTGTACTTCTCTATGCTTCCATCTGCAGCATGTTTGATCTTATATATGGACTTGGAAGTCACCATAGACTTCCCTTCTAGTCTCAGAACCAAGGAAAAATCCATATCTCAATCCTTCTAACTAGATTCCTCCTCTATCACTGAAACAAGGGAATCCTCCCAAGAGGTATTATATCTCCTTGAAGCCTATGTAACTTTGATCTAGCCTCCTCAACTCATAGCACATGTTTTTCAATACTAGAAGACATCTCTCTCTCCCATATGAATCTGAGGAGGAATAATTTATGAATGAAATTCTTTAATCCATTGGCTCTCTCTGAGATCATGCTCACTCCGATTCTACATGCTCCCTCTGAATCTTGACTTCCTCTGATTCTATATGATCTCTAGAACCACCTACTTTCATTGCATCTTTTCTAGGTAGGCCATTTTGGCTCCACTGACTCTTCCTGATGATCTGAAGAGTGATCAACTAAACTAGAGACATATGTATAATCATATTTTGAGCCTTCTTCTCATTACAATCAATATCCATATGTGATACTCTTGTATCCCACAAGAGTACCCTTCTTTCCAGAAGGTTGTGACTTCGTCCTCCTTCTTTCGTTACATGGATATGTATGGTCGTGTACACAACTCTATCTCTGGATAATCTGCTCCATGTCTCGGATAGAGACCATCTAAACTGTTTCCTCTTGGAAACGTCATCATGGCTCCTTCTCAAAGTTGTCACCTGTGACCTGGAGTCTAGTTGTTGTTTTCTTGCTTGAGTTTTCTTCTATTATTTCTCCTACTCCACGGTCATGTGCTAGGAAGCACTATTGGATAGAAAACAAACTCTTCATCCTTTGACTTATGCTCTTTCTTCTTCATCTTCAGGTTTTGGAATATGTTTCTTAACATAATCCAATAGATCATTCTCTTTTAGAATGATAAGAACTCTTTGCTTTCTAGATCTGAAGTTATCTTCTCCATCCAATCTATCTTCAACTCTTATGCTAGTTGACATTTTTTGCTGGTAGAAACCCTAGCTCTAAAAAACTTTGATTTTTTCAAACTTCACCAAATTGAAACATGAGTGTTGCAGGGGGTGCACAAGGGAAGGGCGCACTTCTCTGTGTAAGAAAAGTCCCAACACCTTTGGAACTAGTGCTCAATGAGCTTGTCAAGGTTTTACTGTGCAGGGACAACGTGGAGTGGGCCCATAACTTGTTATTGTTTCTTTACTTATAGAGAAGTAGTGTTCTTTTACTTCTTTAGAATTAAATTGTTTATATACTAAGCAATATCACCATAAACAGAGACAAAATAACACAAGAGAATTATCATGGGAAAACCCCAAATAGGGGAAAAACCCAACGACCTTTCTTAGATAGATTATGTTCTCAAAGCAAGTCCAAAACAGATAAACCCTAGATCAAAGGCTAGCTCAACCAGAAACACCACCACAACTGCAAAAACATCTCTATACCAAGGTAGTGCACCTCCTCAAGGAGTAGCACACAAGAGAGAGATACCAAAAGACTGAACACGAATAAACTGAACAATTGCAGCTACTACGTCAGCTTCTCCAAAATTGTGCCTTGCTTCTGGGTGGATGAGAGAGTGTGAGTGAGTGAACAAATGATCCAAGAAATCCTCCATTTATATTCTTCCTGACCACTAGATTGGGATGACTTCTTCTCTGGAAAGGTGCCACTTCATTATTCTAATTCGTCTTGGTTGACTTCTCTTCTAGGATGTTTCAACATCTGTCCATTGGATCTCTTGCTTCTGGAATCTTATTTGCATCTACGAAAGGTCATATAGGAGGGAAAGTTCCTCCTGCAACTACCAAACATCAACATTAATATCACTACGTTCCTTTTTGAATTTATTGAACAGTTATATTTGAGTTATCTCTAATATATATATTGCATGGGTTCTATATTAACCTAGATATTTGTTATTGCACCACATCCTTTGTATTCAGTGAAACATGAGAATTTACTACCCAATATTCATACACCAAGCTCTAACAATTTCTAGAAGTCCATCTTTGTAGGATCGCCTATAAATAATCGTGGAACAAGCAACTTCAAAATTTTCATTTAATGGCATTTAGAAATTGTTATGCTTGTACAATGTTTTTGGCATGGTTCCCAATACTTTTTCCATTTGCATTGTTAATAAACATTTGTTTGTAGTATCCAATGATGCAATCACTATTTGTATTGCTCTGCGTGCAATGCTAAAATCCTTTGTTCTTGATCTTCCAAAAAATATTATTGCATCAACTAAGTTTTTAGATACATTTAGCTACACCTTTGTATCTTTTGTCGACTTCTTCATACCCATTAATGAAACATCTTGTTTTAACTTATGGGACTTTATTAAACCTTTCAATATTTGAGTTTGTGTTACCATTGTTTTTTTTTTATTTAATTCAAAACTCCATTGAACATGACATCATATAATACGGTCAATTGTTTTGGTCCTGAATTCGTCAATATCAGTATTATTTAAGATTTCATCATCAATATTGATATCACTTTTAAATTTCAATTTAATTTAAGCACTTCAAGTTTACTCAATTGCAAACACAACAAAGCATAGATCATATTTCTTGAATTGTAAACATAAAAAACTCAAAATCAACTATAGATGTATATATTTACATTAAAAAACTTAAATTCAATTATAAACAAAAAATTACTTAGTTACATAAAATATAAAAACCTAAAAAATCATTAATAAACAAAATAATTTATTGAATTATAAAGATGAATTTCATGGTGCACATATTATAATATATATGCATACCAATACTTGGCTCAATTCCCTATTCAATTTGGTCTTCGACTTCATCTCCGTCAACATTAAGATGCAAATCCTTGTTTCTTTGTTGTGAAATACTTTCGAAATTAGAATCAAGTATAGACATAATAATTTATTGAATTCTAAACATCAATTTTATAACATATTATAATATAAACATACTTAAGCTTGGTTTGATATCATGTTGATGAATTTTTTCTTCAACATCATTGTCATCAACATTAAAACACAAATCCTTGTATGCCTCTTGTTATGAAGTTACTTTTGATTTGTTCAATTTGCTCTTCAACATCATCTCTATCAACATTAAGATACATCCGTATTTACATTATCATCACTTCCATTTTCAATTCTGAAATGTTTTCATTTTTCCATGCAGATATTATGCTTAACGCTATGCAAAGCATCATCACAAGTGCAATTGGATTTATTTTGGCAATCCCTTTTATCCCCCATGATTATTCAATCTATAGGCCAAGAAAAATCCAAAATCTTATAACCAAAATGAGTTTCAATCTTCAAAAAAAAATTGAAAGTATCTCCAATTTTAAACTTTTATAGCTTAAAAGAAACTACAAGTATAAATTAGAGCCGCAAAATTTTATACTCCAAAAGAGCTTCAACCTCAAAAAAAAATTCAAGTATAATTTTATAGCCCAAAATACCTTCAATCTACAGGTCATGGAAAAACCAAATTTTCATAACGAAAAATAGCTTCAGTCTCAAAAAAATTGCAAGTATCTCAAACTTTAAAATTTTATAGCCCAAAAGTAATTGCAAGTATAAATTTTAGCTACAAAATTTTATAACCTAAAAGACCTTCAACCTCAAAACAAATTGCAAGTGTAATTTTATAGCCCTTTACCTTAAAAAAATTGTAAATATAATTTCAAGATTTAAATTTTATAGCACAAACGATATCCACCTTAGAAGAAATTGCAACTATAATCAAGTCTCAAAAGAATGTGAAATAATTTCAAGCACTAGAAGAATGTGAAAATTAATCTTTTGGTCATGTTCACATGATAGAAAAACTTAGTTTGATTCAAATAGATATCTATCTAATTCTACAAAACCAAAACAAGACGAATACCTTATCATCATAACCTATGGTGATTGTTGAGCCAAACTTATTAAAAAAACAAACAAACATATAGTTAAACATTTTTTCCAAGAAAAACGTCATAATGTCCTTTGTTTTGAGTATAAACAATGAAAATACATTTAGAACGATGTCTGAAAGACATCAAACCAAAAAATGGAATTGTTTCCAACTCACCAATCAAAACAAATCAAGTCCAAGGAAAGAAGATCTTAAATCTCCACAACTCTAATGAACAACTAAAAATAAACTAGCTCTACAACTATAATGTTCAAACTGGGTTCCAAACAAGAAACTAAAAGGAAAGTCTAAGCCTATAATTATGGCCTTTTAACATCAAAGAGTACAAAAATCCAAGTTTGTCCATTGAAGGATTAGGGAAGAGAACATCAAGAAAATATATGTCTAGCAAATTTTACATCATGCTCAGACTCTCAAGACTTTGTGATATCTAGTAGACCTACTGGAGCATTCATAACTCTCCTTGGAAATCCAACTACAATAACATTTAGTTCACGATAGATGTGGAAAAAAGAAAATTTCTCCAATTTTCCCAATAGCTCCTTAACCCTCCTTACGATATGATCTAAAGCCAAATTTAAATTCTTTCTTTGATCTGAAATTCAGTTGATCACTAACTGAGAATCCCCAAAGATATGTAAATACCAAATACCTCTTCCCATTACGATCTCCAGTAGAAATAGGATAGCCTTCACCTATGCCAAGTTATTAGATTTGAACCATAATACACATAAAAAAATATAATGGGTGTTGTTTTAAAAACAAATAGGACTCTACTAGCTCCATATTTCCCCAATTTTTCTTGAGAAGCATCGTCGAAAAATTCCCAAGGCCTAGACTTATCCATATAAGCCTACTTAATCTGCTTTGGGCCTTTGATTTTTATATCCTTTTAGAATCCATTGAAGTTGTATTTAATTTTGAAGAAGACTTATTATGGGGATATCATCACTTCCTCAAACAACAGCCCATTCCAAGCTCTCCAAATGGACCAAACAACCAACTAAGGAAATCGCTCAAATTCTTCTAGGCTTTTGTTGTTCCACCAACTTTTAAAATTTTCTTCAAGGGTTTCAACTCTACAAGAACCAACCCCTCCAATGAGAGTGATTTCAACATCCCATACCTTGAGTGATAGATGAAAAACAATCAACATATGAAATGTAGACTCTAAAT
>SNQJ01S0013750.1:80093-90173 GCA_010110895.2 Picea sitchensis
AATGTGAAACTATTTTCATACATCTTATGTTTTATCATTGATCAATTTTAAAATGAACAAATATTTAAAAATATGTATTATATCTTATGTAAAACTTAAATCATATTAAAACTGTCTATATTTAATTATGAATTAAAAAAAAATGTTACAAAATTAATATACTCCTACAAACCAAACAATTTGAAAAGGAAAATTCCCAAATTGGAATGTGAAACTATTTTCATACATCTTATGTTTTATCATTGATCAATTTTAAAATGAACAAATATTTAAAAATATGTATTATATCTTATGTAAAACTTAAATCATATTAAAACTGTCTATATTTAATTATGAATTAAAAAAAATGTTACAAAATTAATATACTCCTACAAACCAACCAATAAGGGTTGTTTATTAGTTCTATGTTTTATTTTTTTAATGGAATCAAGTTATATAAATTTGGAAGAAATTGTGATTTTTTTGTTGTTTACATCAGTTTGGATTCAACATTTATAAAAATCTTTGAGAAACTAAAATTATACAAACTTAGCCACTTAAATCTACAAATCTAACAATTTCGCACAAAATTTCAAACAAAATAAAACAATCCAACAAGTTCGCACAAAATTTCAAACAAAATAAAACAATCCAACAAGTTCGCACAAAATTTCAAACAAAATAAAACAGAAAGTATAAACAAAACTTAAAACGTTTAAATTACGAACAATCAAATTAATGGAAACATTTTTTAAATTTTTTAGTATGACTACTTTGTAAAATTGTAACATGTCAGTTTTAACACACTGCTGGTGCCATTCACATTCCCCAACCCTATAAATTCCCATCCCAAAGTTATCTGTAAATCCTCCATGAAATTAGGAACTATGGCCTCTACGCTTATATATCACAGAAGCAACTGAACTCCCCCAAGGTGTGGTTAACATTAGGGCGCAATTAATGAGTGTATATCTGGGTTTGGCATTTTGATTATCCACTTTTAAATGTGATTCATAACCATCATAATAATCTCACACTCGGGGAAAAAAATCCAATTCGCTTCAACCTGCACTGCATAATCCATAAATCTCATCAATCCTAACCACCAGAACTTAAGAAGCTAAACTTCATAATACAATATACTGTGTAGAGTATGCTATTCAGGAAGGAATATTTATAATATCTATATATCTTAAGGAAACTAATTGGTGAATAGTTATACAAGAATTCAGGGGGATGTTCACTCTTTTGAATCCATTTTATACCTCCCCTGACTCACGATACATTCTTTTTTAGACAGAGTAGTTTGTGTAGGGGTTTGCAGTTGATGTTGTGGTTCAGAAAGACAAGATTACATGTTCATCTCATTCGATACAACAATTGCACCATGGGCTATAGAATCTCAGTCTCGAGCCTTACTGACTCCCTTTCATAATTCGTTGCTCAATATTGTGCTTACAGAAAGAATCAGAAGAAGAGGCGAGAGAAGGATGGGAGCATTGTGACAAATCCCTATGAGTAAAAACCAACCAAAACTATTACAATGCATGGCTCTCAGCTTTCTCAAAATTCCAACAACATGACAATACCAAAATCATAATCCTTTGTATTGCTACTGCATCCTCTTTTTGAGACACTGTGTGCTTCAGAGTGCATACGAACTAATCCTTAATTATTAGGGGATTTGTAGGGCCATTAGGCTAATCTCTAAAGAAATTCCACCAAATTAGGGAGGCCATGATGGGGGAAATAAAAATGGTTTCCCTTCTATTTCTGACCCTGTCTGGTTTTGGACTCTACTCCTGTTGCATGACCGACGAGTGGTCCCATATGTCTTGACTACGACTAAGTGTGAGAGCCTTGTGATGAGCCTATGAATTCCTTGTTTTTCATGATCCTTTCTTAACTATTCTAACTTCCTTAAGCACCCAAATATCCATTTCCATACCTGAAATAATGTCATAATTATCCATTATTAGTCATTTTTGTTTATCTAGTATTTGCTTGAGAATTGATGTGTTTAGCATAAATATGAAATATAATGATAAAATATATAGGTCTCTTGAGTAACTCAGTCCATATGTGTTATTTGCATATGTTCGGTAATAGTATAGTGAGAAATTATGTTCTACTACTGAATGTGACTCTAGCATCTTGTGGATTGCTGCTAGTGAATTTTTCTTACTAATTATGTATACATGTGATGTAGAATTCACAACAATCTCAAAGAATGGATTGGTGCTATGAAATGCTTACAAAGACAAGAATTATTACATAATCCTGCAATACAACATTATTGTAATGTGCCTCTTACCACATGCAATGATAATCATGACGGGAATAGCTCAAAGTAGACATGCAACAAGTCAATCAGTTATAAAACTCAAATCAATTGGCCACCTCTTAGATGCTTCATAATGGCAAGAAACCACAAATGCTGCATTGATTTGTAGGAATTATGTTGGAGAGAGCTACAAATTAATTTATGTAGCTCAGGATAGGTTAGCAATCATATTAATAAAAGATAGGATCGATTTTCTTTCATTAGCATTGCAATTGCAAATTCCTCAACTAATGTGAGATTAGATCTCTTATTTCCATTTGCTTGTTATGAATAGAATTTTTGTTCATAGGATTCAATCCCCTGCTTTCTTTAGAATAAGGGCTTACCCTAAAGCTGCATCTGATGGTTGAATCCCCTATGTCCGTAAATTAGAAGCTGCATCTGATGGTTGAATCCCCTATGTCCATAAATTAGATTGTTTTTTTTTAAATGTTTGTAGTTTTCTTTCAGTATTTTGTTGTATGTTCAATGCTATTTTTATTTTATTTTGCAGTTGCATATGTTCATGAATCTAAGGATTCTTCAACTACATGTTCCATGGTAGTGATTAATTGAGGAACCTACAAGGGTGATTAACATCCTCTTGTCTCATTACTCATCCTCTGGTCCACTATCTACATTTCTTCCAAGGGATTCTCTCAATTCAGATCTCCTTCTTGCTCTTTTTTTTCTCTATTATCTGCAAGTTGATAGGATTTTGGTGTTTTTTTCATTCTTGTTTATTTTCTCTTTTGGCTTTATTATCGATTGTATACTCTCTTTGTCTATCCATAGACTACATTGTATACTCTCTTTGTCTATTTGTAGACTACCTCTCTCAAAGATTTTTCTTTCATTTTGGCTTTCTCCTTTCTTTATGGACTTTCCTAATCACAACTATTATTCTCAAGGCATCTCATAGACATTTATCCCCCCAATCGCTGGCCTTGATGTCTACTCCAGTTGAAAGACGATGGAATTTTCACTTGGAAATAATGGAGTAAGAGAGTTGTGAGAGTCAGTTTGTAGTTGAAGTCTACTTCACTGTCGGTGGAGTCTAGTTGTCTGTGGTTTGCATGTAACCGACTAAGTAGGTTAGTTTCCTATATAATTATGTAATCAGTCTTCATTGAATATAGAAGTGAAAGTAGCCTCACCGGTGTGTGTTTGTTTCTCATATTTTAAGTTGGTATTAGAGCTAGTTGTAGATCTAGCTCTGTGAGACAAGATCCGATCTCAAATTTGTTTTTTGAAAAATCACCGACGCCCCCCCTATATAGTGTTAGAGAGCGTTGACGCTCTCACACTTGTAAAACTGCATTTTTCAGATCCTCGACGCTCTCGTTGAATGCGTCTAAGAGTGTTGTTGCACTGACGCTCCCCCTTCCACATGCAACCAATGCTGTCAACTCCGACCAGCACCCCTTCTCTCCAGTGCATGAGCGTTAGCACTCCCCTCCATTTGTGTGTGAAGCGTCGACCAATTTTCTCGTGGACTGTAGCGTGAGTTGTTTTTTTGTTGTTGCTGGAATGAATGTGCAAATAGTGAATCCGTTAATCGCTGGTGCATGCGTGGGTTCTTGAGGGAGGTCGCGTGCATTTGATGCGTGAGCAAGATTTGGTTATAGAGTGAGTTTTGGAACAAATCGTGAAGGGTTTTGTTTTTTCATGAAGCCTAATTTTTTCATATTTGAAGCATGAGCCTTGAGAGGTTAAAGTGTGAGGTGTTATNTGAAGCATGAGCCTTGAGAGGTTAAAGTGTGAGGGAGTTATAAATTTGGTGGCTGCTATAAATGTTTTATATTAAAGTTGAAAGTAAAGTGTGAGGTGTTATATGAGAAATCGTGGGTGTGAGGTTTTATATGAGAGTTATTATATGGGAGTTTTTATATAAGAGTTTTTTTTATTATATATGAACCTTTATATGAGATTTATTTTTTATATGTAAAGCTTTGAAGCATGAGGATGGGGTTATTCTTATGCGTATGAGGATGCATGTTTAAATTTTTCTTATATTTATTTTAAGACAACTGAGAGCCAAGGTAGAGACGGATCGGTGGATCCGAAAGGCAGAGCGACAGACTGCTCAACCCTCGACATAAAGTTGCATATCCTTGGTGATTCACTTGCAAAGACTAACTTGTAGAGATGGCGAATCCTCTAGCGGAGACCCACCTCAATGAAGCCAACAAGTTAGATGGCTCGAATTTCATTAACTAGAAATTCAAGATGTAGACGCTCATGGAGGGCTATGGTGTCTGGAACATTGCGAAGGGAACTGAAGTGAAACCTGATGTGGCTGTAGGTGCGACAACAACACAGATCCAAGATTGGGAAAAACGCAAAAACAAGGCAAATGTATTGTTGCGCATGTCTGTTAAAGATAACATAATTCCACATATTAGAGAAGCTACAACTTCTGCTGCAACGTGGACAATGCTTAAATCGTTGTATGAAACTAGAAACACAAATCACATTTTGTTCCTGAAAACTAAACTGCTAGGCATTAATATGGATGGAAATGAATCTGTTAGTTCATTTTTGGGTTGTATTAAAGAGGTGAAAGACAAGCTAGTAAATATAATGGAAACTGTTTCCAACACTGATCTTGTCAATATTACCTTAAATGGTATGCTAGAAGATTATCATATGATCATAACAGGTCTCGCAGAAAGGGAGAAACCTCCTACGTTTGAAGAACTGACAGGTATTTTGCTGCAAGAGGAAGAGAGGCACGGGAATCTGAAGCCTCACAATACAAATTTGGTACTGTGGTCAAATAAGAGATCCTCAAGAGGGAGATTAGGAGAAAGAGGCAAAGGAGATAGTTCATCGCATAGAGGTAGTTCATGGCAGAGTGGCAGTTCATCGCAGAGAAGACAATCTCCAAGGCCGAATCAAGGTATGCAATCTAACATAATTGAGTCAAAGAGTTGTTTTTATTGTGGTCGACCTGGACATATTGTTAGAGACTGTCATAAGAAGAAGAGTGATGAGGCTAGGAATAAACCTAGAACACATTCAGGTCAGTATGTAGAAAAATTGTCAAATCATGATCTCAGATTATTTATTACTAGTGATGATATTGATGAACCCCCAAACTTTGATTCACGGGATCTTAGGTTGTTTGTGTCTAACGTTTCTTTATGTACTGAAATGGATGATTCTGATGCCTGGTTTGTGGATTCTGGAGCATCAATACATATGACATGTAATAAGATGTGGTATACTAATTTTAAAGAAACACAAAATGGAGCTAGCATATATCTTGGTGATGACCGCGCTCATCAGATCAAGGGATATGGAGACATTCCTATGACATTGCCGAATGGTACAGTTTGTCACATTCGCAATGTTGTTTATGTGCCAGGAATAAGGACAAATTTGATCTCCGTGTCCACCATTACAGATCATGACTTGAAGGTTGAGTTCTTCAAGAATTATTGCATAGTGAAGGATCTGCTGGACCATTTAAAAAATGTTGCAACGGGAGTCAGAATAGGAGGCCTATACACACTTGATGTTACCAGCAAAGCACATCACACACTGACTTCTACAACTATGCCAACAGATATTCTTTGGCATCAAAGGTATGGACACATCAATCATCCTGATTTATTGTTATTACAGAAAAATGATATGGTTGAAGGACTTCCCATGTTAAAGAATGAGAATGTTGCGTGTGATGGATGTGCATTAGGAAAGATGCACATAGATGAATTCCCCTCTAATCCTGACAGGAAAAAGAGATATGTGTTAGATCTTGTGCATACTGATGTTTGCGGGCCTATGTAGACTAAGTCTTTAGGAGGTTCATTTTACTTTCTGTTATTTATTGATGATTGCACGAGATACACATGGGTTTACTTCCTTAGAAGAAAAAATGATGTTTTCGAGTACTTTAAGGAATTCAGAACCATGGTGGAAAAGAAGACAGGAAAATCCATCAAAATCCTCTGTTCAGATCAAGGGGGAGAGTATAAATCAGGGGAATTCAACAAATATTGCAAAGATCATGGAATAGTACAACAGTTTATAGTACCTCACACTCCACAACAAAACAGAGTTGCTGAAAGGAAAAACAAAACTCTAGTAGAGTTTGCACGCAATATGATGAAAGGTAAGAACCTCTCGAATGCATTTTGGGCTGAAGCCATAAATACTGCAGTTTATTTAAAGAATATAAGTCCAACAAGTTGTCTTGATAATGTTACTCCTTTCGAAGACTTGTATGGTCCCAAACCTGCAGTTCATAATTTGAAAGTATTTGGGTGTAAGGATTTTTCTCATATTCCAAAGGAGAATAGGAAGAAATTGGATGCTAAATCCATTAAACATATTTTCATTGGGTACTGTTTTGAATTCAAAGCATACAAACTGTTTGATCTTGCTACTCACAAAGTATTTGCAAGTAGAGATGTACTTTTCCATGAGTAGGAAGCAGAAAATCAGGACAACAACAATCATGAGGAATGGCATAGACTTCTTGATGGAGTTAAAGAACAATAGCAGCAACAACAACAACATCAACCACCACAACAAAAACCACAACCAGAATGATAACAACAACAATAGCAAGAAGGACTCAATGATATGGGCAATTCAAGCAGTCACATTTCACCTAGAGGCAAAGACAAATCTTCATAAAGCGGGGAGGAAGATAATCAGTTGAGAAGATCTTCACGACATGTTCGACTCCCTAAGAGGTATAAATACTATGCCCTAATGAGTAGCATTTCAAATGTCATAGAACCCATGAGTTTTGATGAAGCCAATGAACACGATGAATGACGAAATGCAATGGAAGAAGAATATTAATCTATAATGAAAAATAATACTTGGGAATTGACTGAATTGCATAAACATAAAAAGCCCATTGGATGCAAATGGATATACAAACCCAAATTTAAATCAGATGGTAGTATAGACAAATATAAGGCTAGACTGGTTGCAAAGGGGTATTCACAAACATGAGGTATTGATTATGCTGAAACATTTGCACCGGTAACTAAATTGAATACTATCAGAATGTTAATTGCTTTAGCTACAAAGTATCATTGGAAGCTACACCAGTTAGATGTTAAATCTACATTTTTGAATGGTGAGTTAAAGGAGGAGGTTTACCTTACTCAACTTGAAGGGTTTGTGGAAAAAGGGAAAGAACACTTAGTGTGTAAGTTAAATAAATCATTGTATGGATTAAAACAGGCACCTAGGTCATGGTATGAGAAGATAAACTCTTTCTTTCTTCAGGGTTTTATGAGGAGCAAAAGTGATCCAAATCTGTATACCAAATTTGATGAGCAGGGGTATATAGTATTGATTTCCTTATATGTTGATGATTTGATAATTACAGGAAATGCAGAGAAATTAATTGATGAAATCAAGGAGCAGTTGTCATAGGTATTTGAAATGAAAGATCTTGGTGAGTTACATTACTGCCTAGGTCTTGAAGTTTGGAGAAATGTAGGCCAAAATTTTGTTTGTCAGAGTAAGTATATCAGAGAAGTACTTAAGAGATTTAAAATGGATTAGTGTAAGTCTTCTATTGTTCCCATGCTGCTGAATGTGAAACTTTCTTGTGATGATGGTTCAAAGGAGGTGAATGACATTGTGTATAGATAGATGGTGGGTAGTTTGAATTATCTCACCACAACCAGACCTGATATTGCATATTCTGTGAGTGTGTTAAGTCAGTTTATGGAGAAACCTCATGAAAGCCATTGGAATGCAACAAAGGCAGTACTCAGGTATCTAAAATGAACACTTGATTATGGTATTAAATATACTGATGCATTTGATGTTGAGTTGACAGGTTACTCAGATTTTAATTGGGATGACAATCCAGATGATCGAAGATCAACCACTGGATATGCGTTTGGCATTGGATCCGGGGTTGTTTCATGGAGAAGTAAAAAGAATCCTACTGTATCTTTGTCTTCTACTAAAGAAGAACATAAAACTTTGTGTACAACAACTTACGAAGTTGTTTGGTTGAGAAGACTTCTTCAAGATGTTGGAAAAGAACGAAGGGAACCTACTATGATCAAATGTGATAATAAAAGTTCAATCAATATTGCGAAGAATCCTATTTTTCATGCAAGGACAAAGCATGTTGAAGCTCAGTTTCATTTTGTTAGAGAAAAGTTGCAGTCAAATGAAATAGCTCTTATGTATTGTAATATTAGTGAAAATGCTGCTGATATTTTCACTAAGCCTATTGGAAAGATTAAGTTTGAGCTGTTTACGGAGATGTTAGGTGTAGAAGTCAATCCATTCTCCGTTAAGGACGAGACTTGGAAATAATGGAGTAAGAGTGAGTTGTAAGAGTCAGTTCGTAGTTGAAGTCTACTTCATTGTCGGTGGAGTCTAGTTGTCTATGGTTTGCATGTAACCGACTAAGTAGGTTAGTTTCCTATATAATTATGTAACCAATCTTCATTCAATATAGAAGTGAGTGTAACCTCACCAGTATGTGTTTGTTTCTCATATTTTAAGTTTTTCTATTTTCATTCTTAAAATTATGCTCTTATTTTCTTAGCAAAATGTCCAGCTGGTTGTGACATGAAAATATAAAAGGCATAAGAAACCCAAGTAGCGCCAAGGACACAAGATCAAGGATAATATAATTAAAACTTCCGACCTGCTGGATTCAAACCAGTGACCTAAGGATGGTTGTAAAGGAATTTCCACTACTATAGTCCTCCGCTCTACCAACTGAGCTAAGGTCAGACTTAAATGACCTTCTGAATCAAAACATTTTGTCATATAAATAGGTCTTGAATAGCTGACAGAGTGAGATAGAGATAAGGAGAAGTAATGATAATGATGAAATATCTGGAGAAGTAATGATAATTATGAAATATCTGGAGTTGTGCTTAGACGCCCGATGAACTCTTTGAGTATCATACTCTCTTTCACTAGAGAAATCTATCTTTATAGTTCTCAAAATAAAGGGTGGAATTGTTTTTGATAGTTTGGCCGACTCGTTCAAGGCCCCAGATTTAGCCTCTGGCCCGAAAGGATGTGGGTTCGAATCCCACAATCATCATAATGATCCAACACAGATTTGTTTTGAGTGCAGCGTAGTCCGCTTATTAACATAACTGTGGCAGAAGAGGTTATATCCGCTTCTTTGTAACAAATTCTCAATAACAAAAAGCTCGAGTTTCATATGACCACTAAGTCTTCTTCAAATATGAAAATCATGTTTACAGAAACAATGTCAAAATATCTAAGTCGAGACCTTGGAATTGCATACAAGAAAATTGTGACATGAAACGTCTATACTTATCTATAATATAGATTTGCTATACGTGTACTAAAACATTAGATTTTCCATTTGCCATAAATATAAGTAGAATTCTGATGTTTGAAAATGTAAGTTGCCAATTGCCCAATTTGAAAATGTAAGTATTTACAACTAAACATGAAAATGCACTGTGTACCTTGTTTTGAAACAATTGTTAATGTAAGTTTAATGTAAGTGGAATTCTGATGTTTGAAAATGTAAGTTTTCACAGTTAGATATTGAGAATATTTTTGAAAATGCATTTTGTATCTTGTTTTAAAACAATTGTCAATGTAAGTGGAATTCTGATGTTTGAAAATGTAAGTTTTCACAGTTAGACATTAAGAATATTTCTAAAAATGCATTGTGTACCTTGTTTTGAAACGTCCAATGTTTAGAGTAGATACTCCACTCATCATCATGCACAAAAAAACTCAAATGCAAGGAAAAGAATGTTGAGTTGTGCATAAATGAGATGAAAAGAGGT
>SNQJ01S0013750.1:122321-142910 GCA_010110895.2 Picea sitchensis
GAGGTTCTAGAAGGAATTCTCCCTCTAGTTCCACCTGGATCATAGACCAGTCAATTATATGATTAGAATCGTGTACATATTTCTTCAATAATGAAACATGGAAAACATTATGTGCTTTTACTATGGGAGGAAGTGCTAGCCTATAGGCTACAGGTCCCACTCTATCTAGAACTTCAAAGGGTCCGCAATACCGAGGTTCCAACTTTGCACAAGATCCCATCCTCAGGGAACTCTTCCTGGGCCTAACTCTGAAATATACGTGGTCTCCCATCTTGAATTCTCTTGGAGTTCTCTTTCGATCGGCGTAACTTTTCTGTCTGTTCTGAGCGACCTTTAGATTTTGTTTTATATGAATCACTGGTTGTTCCATTTCTTTCAATATGTCGGGTCCAATAGTAATTCTATTTGCGAGATTACTCCAACCGACTGGAGTGTTTCACGGCCTACCATAGAGGACTTCGAAAGGACTTGTCTTCAAGGATTCTTGGTAGCCATTGTTGTAGGCGAATTCCACTAGTGGCAAGTAATCTTCCCACTTTTTGGGTTGATGCATTACATGCATCCTTAGCATGTCTTCTAATATTTGGTTCACTCTTTCCATCTGTCCATCGGTTTGAGGATGATAGGTTGTGCTAAATAGTAATTTGGTCTTCAGACCATCCATCAATAATTTCCAAAAGTTGGAAGTAAATTTTGTGTCCCTGTCAGACACGATCTCTTTAGACATACCATGTAGTCTGAATATCTCCTTCATGAATACGTTGGTGATGTCTATTGCCTTGCAAGTAGACTTTATGGAGATAAAATGAGCAGACTTTCTCAATTTATCCACCACTACCATGATGGCGTCATTATGGTGACATTGCTTCCTCTTGGCTAGAGACCGTTGCCAATCTATTTTATTGGAACCCATTGACAAGTTGAAAAACATGTTTGGTCGAGGTTGGTAATCCGGTGATGAAATCCATGGAGATGGTTTCCCAATTCCATTCCAGGATTGGTATAGGTTGTAATAATCTTGTTGGGTGTCGGTGTTCTACTTTAACCTATTGGCATTCTATGCATTTGGCTAAGTACTCAGCTATGTATTTCTTCAATCCAGGCCAATAGAATTGTTTCCTAGTGGATGTGATCATCTTTTGGTATCCTGGATGACCAGTATATGGTCTTTTATGTAGTTCATCCATTATGAACCTCTTCAAGTCATCACAATCTGGAATATACAATCTGTTTTTGTAAGTTAGCAAACCTCCATCTATCATCTGGTAGCCTGCATACTTTATCCCTGTGGGTTCTTGCTCCAGGTATGAGGTCACGGTCTGGAAGAATGTGTATTTTTCTTGTGCATTCCTGACTCTTTCCTTGACATTCGTCTCGCAGGTGCTCACCGCTGTTAGGTGAATTGTTTTCATACTTCTGATAAGGGCATCAACCACCTTATTTTTCTTTCCTTTGATATGTTAGATTTTGAAATCAAACTCACTAAGAAGGGACATCCACCTATATTGTCTAGAATTGAGTTTTGGTTGGTCAAATAGATATTGCAATCCATAGTGGTCTGTCATAAGTACAAATTTCCTTCCTAGGAGGTAATGCCTCCACATTTTTAAGGCGTGCACTATGGCAGCTAGTTCTAGATCATGGGTCACATAGTGACTTTGTGCTCATTCAATTTTCAGGATTCGTAGCAGACTACACTTCCTCCTTGCATAAGGACTCCTCCGAGCCCTTCCTTGCAGACATCTTTGTACAAGAGGAAGTCAGCTTTGGGATCGACGATCTTCAACACGGGTGCATGGGTCAATAAGTGTTTTAGGGATTGAAATCTTTCTTCACATTCTTTTGTCCATGTGAATTTAGCTCCCTTCTTCTGGAGGGCAGTGATTGGAAAACCAATCTTGGGGAATCCTTTTATAAATCTCCTATAGTATCTTTCTAAGCCCATAAAGGATCTGATATCTAAAACGTCATTTGGGGTAGGCCATTCCATGATAGACCTGATCTTGTCAGGGTCTACTGCTACTCCTTCTTCAGATATGACATGGCCCAAGTAATGTATTTGCTTATGAAAAAAGTCACACTTGCTAAATTTGGCATAGAGCTGATGTTCTCTTAGCACTTGAAGCACATTCTAAGATGTTCCTCATGTTCCTCTCTATTCTTGGAGTAAATTAATATATCGTCGATAAAAACCAGTACAAATTTGTCTAGAAATTTGTTGAGCACATTGTTCATCAAGCACATAAAAGTGTTGAACTTGTCATCAAAAGCATAAAGTGGGGCATTAGTTAATCCAAATGGTACTACCACAAACTCATGATGACCATATCTCGTCGAAGGCGGTTTTGTGGATGTCTTCACCCTTGATTTGGACTTCATGGTATCAAGATCTCAAGTCAATCTTTGAGAAGATGGAAGCACGTCCCAATTGATCGAGCAGTCATCGATCCTAGGAAAGAGGTACTTGTTCTTTATGGTTACCTTATTGAGTTGTCTATAATCTATGCCTGGTTGGAGGGTACTGTCTTTCTTTTTCACAAAGCGGGGATTGGGTGCTCCCCATGGAACACCTTTGGGCGGATGTAGCCTTTGTCCATCATTTCTTTTGGTTGTAATTTAAAGCTCAACTAGCTTCAGTGTGCTCATCCTATAGGGTGTCCTGAACCGCTTCCCGGCCACCTCTCTAGTGAAAGAGATTATCTCGTCCTGAAGGCAGTTTTGTGGATGTCTTCACCCTTGATTTGGACTCGATGGTATCTAGATCTCAAGTCAATCTTTGAGAAGATGGAAGCACGTCCCAATTGATCGAACAGGTCATCGATCCTAGGTAAGGGGTACTTGTTCTTTATGGTTACCTTATTGAGTTGTCTATAATCTATGCACAGTTGGAGGGTATTGTCTTTCTTTTTCACAAACAGGATTGGTGCTCCCCATGGAGACACACTGGGCCGGATGTAGCCTTTGTCCATCATTTCTTTTAGTTGTAATTTAAGCTCAACTAGCTCAGGTGTGCTCATCCTATAGGGTGTCCTAGACACTGACACCTCTCCTAGTGAAAGTTCTACCGAGAAGTCAATGTCCCTTCTTGGAGGTAGACCCAGTACCTCTTCCAGAAATACATCTCTATATTCTCTTAGCCTGGGGTGGTCTTCGAGGCTTGGTTTGTCATCTTCAATTGATTCCAACACCTATATCGCATATAGTGGGCATCCCTTTCTGCAATACTTTCTCATTTGAAGGGTTGATATTCGTCTCACCGAGATAGGTTTTTGGATCCCTTGAAGGGTTATCCTTCTTCCTTCTTCACTTACACATTCTAAGGTTTTATGGTAACAGTCCAGTTTGGCTTTATATGTGGCTAGCCAGTCCATAAAAGTCAACAGGTCATATGATCCTAGGGGTAGTATGTTAAGGGTTGCTTGGGTGGGAAATTCACCCATAGTGAATTGGCAAGCTGGTATGACCTCCGCTACCTTTCTTTTGGTGCCAATGGCTAACTGTACCAACCATGGATTGACGTGTTTATGTGGTTGTAATTTACACTTATCAATAGCCTTAGGAGCTATATAACTCAAATTTGAACCAGGGTCAATTAGAATAGACACTAGAGGGTTGGTGATCATACCTTCCATCTCCACCACTGAATCTTGGTGGTCAGCTTGTTTATCATCCAAGGCTGCATAAATTTGCGGCATACTCCTGGCCACGTCATTGATGGTGGTAGCTTCTTAAAAGTTGTAAATTCTCCAACTGTTCTGATGTTGGTGCAAGCAGTCCCTCAATAGATGTTCTTCTCCACAACCCCAACATTTCAAGGGTTCTCTCTTTGGGTTATCAGTATTTCCTAGGGTAGATCCAGAAGGTTTATTTCTGCTCTAGGAGGGAAAATTTTGCTGGTGTACACTTCGGGTTGGGAAGCTCATCCTTGAGTCCCTTTTATAATTTTTAAATCTTGGGGATTTAAACCCCTTTTTCTGGAATCCCAAACTATTCTTTTGCTTCCAGCCTTTGCGAGGTTCTGTCCGATGCCCCAGCTGTTCATAACAATATCTTGCCTTTCGGATAATGTCTTCTAGGGTCTTTGGCTCGTCAAACTCAATCTTTTTATGATAGTCCTTAGGTAGTCCACTGATGAATCATTGCACCTTTTCCTTTTCTGCTTTTATATAGGGTACGTACCTCAGCAACTTGAGGAATTTGCTGACATGTTCCTCTATGGTGATTTTCCCCAGCTTGAGTTCACAAAATTATTTAGTCTTTTCGTCGAAATACTTTTCCAACAGATACTTCTTCCTGAAGTATTTCTCAAACCATTCCCAAGATAGGTCCTCTTCGTGAATCCATTTTAAATTCTTAATGTCTTCCCACCAAATGGAAGCCTTTCCATTCAAGTTGAAAGTGGCTACTCAGGCCTTCAAGTTTTCTGTGAAGTCACAGACTATGAAATACTTCTTTAGTCCAAGCAGCCAGGCCTCTGCTTCCTCCCCCTTCTTCATTTCACCATCGAAAGAGGGTGGTTTGGCCTTCTTGAATTCTTCGAGATTATGACTTTTGGAATGCTTTCACTTCTTCTGTTTTCTTCGGGAATAAGAACTAGTTCTGCTACTAGAAGATCCCTCCAAGTCGCAAGTTTCCTTTCCATAGGAATCGTCTGACGCTTGTCACTTATCTCTGGGGTGGATCTTTCTTGGGGTGCTCTTCCCAGTGTGGCCACTTAAAAGACCACGTTTCTGCATCTCAGGTGGACTTCAAATTTTCTTTGTCTGTCATTGGTCCATGTGACTGGTGTCACTTCCATGCTGCAATTGTCTTTGTATGTCAGATAAATTCTGCAACAAGACTACATTAATTTCCATTTGTTTCTCTTGCTCTTTTATCAACCTCTCGTTGTCAGCCTTGCATCTCTATAGTTCGACCATGAGGCTTCTCACAGTCTCAACTAGATCTGGAGGGGTCTCTACCGCCCTCCTTTCGTCAGACTCTTCATCTCTATTGTGGGAGCCATCCCCCACTTCGTGGTGCGTCACCATTCTATGCATCTGCAGTTATGCACGGTTGATCGTCCGCTTGTGTGTAGGAAAAACACTTGTTGTTAGTCACTATTTATATTCATTTATAACCAACGCATAATTCATATTTTTCAAATGCATACACACAATAGGAATTTTCATTCTTAACTTTGAATTTTGATAAAGGGGGTTAAGATAGAGGGTTACTCCTTTTAAGAGTACTTCAAATGGAGTTTCTGCACAACTCGTTCATGAGCCAAAGTAGGCCAAGTGTTGTAACCATGCTCTGATACCAATTTGTCACACACCCACTACGACAACCTAGATTTTTCATTTTTTTCTTCGAGGGACAGAATCCCCTAATTTCTATGGGGCCTAGCACAGACCATCCCTTTCCTTATCCTCCTCCAAGCGACCACAACCTAGCCTTAGCATAAGCGCCTTTCGCAACTCACGAGTTGGGAGTCAAAGCTCTTGAATCCTCTTTCTCCAAACGTCGATACCCGAGACACGATACGGGCATGGCTCCCTCCTCACTACCACCTGCTACATGTAACCGTAGGGTAGGCTAAACACTAGCACTACTCACAACTCGCGACTTCGCTAGTTGGAGTGTTGAGCCCTCGTGCTCCTCCTTTGCAAATCCCCGAGACACAAGAGGTCAACATTACATGGACTCTGCCAAGCAATGCATACACGCCACTTGTCTCCTCCATTGTACTCTACTTATGAGCTGTGTCGCTGCTGCCCGTCGCATGAGACCTTGGCTCTCGGCGTTTCGCGACCTTAGCGATCAAGGTGCAACTTCTTCATCCTGCGAAACCCTTAACCATGACAAGTCAACAATGGGTTGACTCTTTCCTAGGTGACATGTGTCCATCACCTATCACCCGCTCCCACCTTTCTCTAGGCACTTGTTGTTACGCCAATTGTCAACCACGCGGTGCCCACCTAACAGATGTGCCATGTGTTCGCACGAGCCCTCGATGCTTGACACTTCAAGACTTCTGCAGTCGAAAGGAATTTCTTTCAACCTTTGAACCCTCGATATGCGATACCACGCAGAGGTTCTAATCCAACAGTTTTCCCGTGGCTTGGATCCAATGACCACGATCACGTCGTGATTTCGCGAATTGTGAGTTTGTGTAGTCCTACCCTTGACCACTCCAAGTCGCGATTCAGCTAAATGCTACTCTCTTGCCTGTGCAAAGGCTAATATCAACGATCAATAGAGCTCTGTTGGATCCTTGGATCTACGGTCCTAGATCCCATCACTACTTGCGAAGGATGAAAGGGTCGAGGTGTTAATTCCTGTGCTCCTTCTCTAGATCCATCGGTCTTGACAGATCTGGGGTATTTTCGAAAGGATTCTGATCGTTCTTATACCAAACAATAGGGTATTCTCTTTCTATAATTAGACTTGCTATCCCTTCTAAGCTTGAATCATGAAACTCAACCTCTCGGAGCTTCAAAATCCCATGACTCCAAGACCTTAGAGAGATACTCTTTCTTGCATAAGGTTTCCAGACCTAGATTGCATGAACCTTCAGACGGTTCTTGGGCAATTGTCTCTGATCTTAGTCGAGCCTCTGGGTAAAGGTTCGATATGGTTCCAAGGTTTATGGGGTAATTCTCGGGGAAGAGTACTCTCAAGGGGCCTTCCCAGAATATTAGGAGAATCAAGCAAACAAGACGATTCTTGGTGGAGCAAACTCATGCCCCAGACTTAATAATTTGTATAGAAACCAACTATGGCATGTAAGCATACACATGCACCCATTATTTCCAGTCTAAAACAGCAGGCAATCATTCCACACAGAAATTATTATGGGCATATAAACATAAGCATGTATTCATGATATTCAATTCGAAATGCAAGGCATAAAACACTTATCAGTTCCACCAGGCATGATGCAACTGCTGAGAGGGGTGCTCGTTTCCACCCAACCGTAGGCTCAGTGAATCCAAACAGATTTACCATTAGCCACCCCCGAGCTAGACCACGATGCTTTGAGATTCAGTCTCCTAATTCTGGCTCAACGAAAGTCAAGGACGAAGGTTACTCTCCTTCTCCTGATACAAAAAAATAATCCAAGATGAAGGTTACTCTCCTTCTCCTATGTTCAGAACTCTCTTTTTTTCCAGAGTTTCTCCCGTTCTCTTCTGTGATCCTTGTCACGCGTGCTTTTTCCTTTGCCCTCTACCACACTTCCTCTCTTGCCTTTTCTCTGCAAGATTGTGTGTGGCACGAATTTCCCCATCCTTGGTCAGGTATGAGATCTCTTACAGATGGGCGGTTCACCCCCATCCCCTCATTAACTCGTGAGGATCCTCCCCACCTACCAATCTAACGGGAAATCCATTCCAGGGTCAGAGAGTTTCTTTGGTCTTTGAGCAAGTAAAAACCAGTATTGTACTGTCTCGGTGGAAGTTAACGCAACCATTCCAGGTCCCTTCCACCACCTCCCATTAGCCATCATGGTCTCTTTTATCACATCCCCCTCCCAGCAGTCATGCAACATATATTGATAACATACTTTACATTCATCGACCTTTTATACAAAGTTCCGTCAAATCAAGCATTCACATCTTTGAGTTTGCCATAGTTCTTGGCCAATATAGTTATTTTTACAGACTGGGGGAAACAGGGTGTTACACAATGTCACAGGAATGTCTCCATATCCCTTGATCTGATGAGTGCAGTCATCACCAAGATATATGCTAGCTCCATTCTATGTTTCTTTAAAATTAGTATACCACATCTTATTGCATGTCATATGTATTGATGCTCTGGAATCCACAAACCAGGCATCAGAATCATCCATTTTAGCATATAAAGAAACGTTAGACACAAACAACCTAAGATCCCATGAATCAAAGTTTGGGGGTTCATCAATATCATCACTAGCAATAAATAATCTGAGATCATGATTTGATGATTTTTCTGCATAATGACCTGAATTTGTTCTAGGTTTATTCCTAGCCTCATCACTCTTCTTCTTATGAGTCTCTAACAATATGTCCAGGTCGACCACAGTAAAAACAACTCTTTGACTCAGTCTTGTTAGATTGCATACCTTGATTCGACCTTGGAGATTGTCTTCTCTGCTATGAACTACCACTTTGCCATGAACTGCCTCTATGCGATGAACTGCCTCCTTTGCCTCTTTCTCCTAATCTCCCTCTTGAGGATCTCTTATTTGACCACAGTGCCAAATCTGTATTGTGAGGCTTCAGATTCCCGTGCCTCTCTTCCTCTTGCAGTAAAATACCTGTCAGTTATTCAAACGTAGTAGGTTTCTCCCTTGTTGCGAGACCTGTTATGAACATATGATAATATTCTAGCATACCATTTAAGGTAATAGTGACCAAATCAGTGTTGGAAACAGTTTCCCTTATATTTACTAGCTTGTCTTTCACCTCTTTAATATGACCCAAAAATGAACTAACAGATTCATTTCCATCCATCTTAATGCCTAGCAGTTTAGTTTTCAGGAACAAAATGTGATTTGTGTTGCTAGTTTCATACAATGATTTAAGTATTGTCCACGTTGCAGCAGAAGTTGTAGCTTCTCTAATATGTGGAATTATGCTATCTTTAATAGACATGCGTAACAATACCTTTGCCTTGTTTTCGCGCTTCTCCCAATATTGGATCTTTGTTGCTATCGCACCTGCAACCACATCAGGTTTTACTTCAGTTCCCTTCGCAATATTCCAGACACCATAGCCCTCCATGAGCGTCTGCATCTTGAATTTCTAGTTAATGAAATTCAATCCATATAACTTGTTGGCTTCGTTGAGGTGGGTCTCCACTAGAGGATTCTCCATTTCTGCAAGTTAGTCTTTGCAAGTGAATTACCAAGGATATGCAACTTTCTGTCGAGTGTTGAGCAGTCCGTCGCTCTGCCTTTTGAATCCATCAATCCATCTCTACCTTGGCTCTCAATTGTCTTAAAATAAATATAAGAAAAAATTTAACATGCATCCTCATATGCATAAGAATAACCCCTTCCTCATGCTTCAAAGCTTTGCATATAAAAAATAAAGCTCATATAAAGGCTCATATATAAAATAAAAAAGACTCTTATATAAAAACTCCCATATAATAACTCTCATATAAAATCTCACACTCACGATTTATCATATAACACCTCACACTTTACTTTCAACTTTAATATAAAAAAATTATAGCAGCCACCAAATTTATAACTCCCTCACACTTTAACCTCTCAAGGCTCATGCTTCAAATATGAAAAAATTAGGCTTCATGAAAAAACAAAACCCTTCACGATTTGTTCCAAAACTCACACTATAACCAAATCTTGCTCACGCATCAAATGCACCCGACCTCCCTCAAGAACCCATGCACGCACCAACGATTAACGGATTCACTATTTTCATATTCATTCCAGCAACAACAAAAAATAGCTCACGCTACAGTCCACAAGAAAACTAGTCAGCGCTTCACACACGAATGGAGGGAAGCGCTAACACTCATGCACTGGAGAGAAGGGACATTGGTTGGAGTTGACAGCGTTGGTTGTGTGTGGAAGGGGGAGCGTCGGCGCAACAACACTCTTAGACGCATTCAACGGGAGCGTCAAGGATCCGAAAAATGCAGTTTTACAAGTGTGAGAGCATCGACGCTCTCTAACACTGTATGGGGGGGGGCGTCGGTGATTTTTCAAAAAACAAATTCGAGATCAGATCTTGTCTCACAAAGTTGGATCTACAACTAGCTCTGATATCAACTTAAAATATGAGAAACAAACACACACTGGTGAGGCTACGCTCACTTCTATATTCAATATAGACTGATTACATAATTATATAGGAAACTAACCTACTTATTCGGTTACATGCAAACCACAGACAACTCGACTACACCGACAGTGAAGTAGACTTCAACTACAAACTGACTCTTAGAACTGACTCTTAGAACTCACTCTTACTCCATTATTTCCAAGTGAAAATTCCATCGTCTTTCAACTGGAGTAGACATCAAGGCCGACGATTGGGGGGATAAATGTCTATGAGATGCCTTGAGCAGAATAGTTGTGATTAGGAAAGTCCATAAAGAAAGGAGAAAACTAAAATGAAAGAAAAATCTTTGAGAGAGGAGTCTACAGATAGACAAAGAGAGTATACAATGTACTCTACGGATAGAAAAAAGAGTATACAATTGATAATAAATCCAAAAGAGAAAATAAACAAGAATGAAAAAAACACCAAAATCCTATCAACTTGCAAATAATAGAGAAAAAAAAGAGCAAGAAGGAGATATGAATTGAGAGAATCCCTTGGAAGAAATGTAGATAGTGGACCAGAGGATGAGCAATGAGACAAGAGGATCTTAATCACCCTCATAGGTTCCTCAATTAATCACCACCATGGAACATGTAGCTGAAGATTCCTTAGATTCATGAACATATGCAACTGCAGAATAAAATAAAAATAGCATTGAACATACAACAAAATACTGAAAGAAAACTACAAACATTTTTAAAAAAAGCAATCTAATTTATGGACGTAGGGGATTCAACCATCCAATGCAACTTCTAATTTATGGAAATAGGGGATTCAACCATCAAATGCAGCTTCATGGTAATTCCTTATTCTAAAGAAAGCAAGGGATTGAATCCTATGAACCAAAATTCTATTCATAACAAGCAAATGGAAATAAGAGATCTAATCTCACATTAGTTGAGGAATTTGCAATTGCAATGCTAATGAAAGAAAATTGATCATATATTTTATTAATACGATTGCTAACCTATCTTGAGCTACATAAATTAATTTGTGGCTCTCTCTCCAACATAATTCCTACAAATCAATGCAGCATTTGTGGTTTCTTGCCATTATGAAGCATCTAAGAGGTGGCCAATTGATTTGAGTTTTATAATTGATTGACTTGTTGCATGGCTACTTTGAGCTATTCCCATCATGCTTATAGTTGCATGTGGTGAGAGGCACAATACAATAATGTTGTATTGCAGGATTATGTAATAATTCTTGTCTTTGTAAGCATTCCATAGCACCAATCCATTCTTTGAGATTGTTGTGAATTCTACATCACATGTATGCATAATTAGTAAGAAAAATTCACTAGCATCAATCCACAAGATGCTAGAGTCACATTCAATAGCAGAACATAATTCCTCACTATACTATTACCGAACATATAGAAATAACACATATGGACTGAGTTACTCAAGATACCTATATATTTTATCATTCTATTTCATATTTATGCTGAACACATCAATTCTCAAGCAAATACTAGATAAACAAAAATGACTTATAATGGACAATTATGACAATATTTCAGGTATGGAAATGGATATTTGGGCACTTAAGGAAGTTAGAATAGTTAAGAAAGGATCATGAAAGACAAGTAATTCATAGGCTCATCACAAGGCTCTCACACTTAGTCGTAGTCAAGACATATGCAACCACTCACCTGTCATGCAACAGGAGTAGAGTCCAAAACCAGAGAGGGTCGGAAATAGAAGGGCAACCATTTTTATTTCCCCCATCATGGCCTCCCTAATTTGGTGGCATTTCTTTAGAGATTAGCCTAATGGCCCTACAAATCCCCTAAGAATTAAGGATCATCTCGTACGCACTATGAAGCACACAGTGTCTCAAAAAGAGGATGTAGTGGCAATACAAAGGATTATGATTTTAGTATTGTCATGTTGCTGGAATTTTGAGAAAGTTGAGAGCCATACATTGTAATAGTTTTGGTTGTTTTTTAATCATAGGGATTTGTCACAATGGTCCCATCCTTCTCTCGCCTCTTCTTCTAATTCTTTCTCTAAGCACAATATTGAGCAACGAATTGCGAAAGGGAGTCTATAAGGCTCGAGAGTGAGATTCTATAGCCCATGGTGCAATTGTTGTATCGAATGAGATGAACATTTAATCTTGCCTTTCTGAACCACAACATCAACTGCAAACCCCTACACACCCCTACACAGACTACTATGTCTAAAAAATAATGTATCGTGAGTCAGGGGAGGTATAAAATGGATTCAAAAGAGTGAACATCCCCATGAATTCTTGTATAACTATTCACCAATTAGTTGCCTTAAGATATATAGATATTATAAATATTCCTTCCTTGATAGCCTACTCTGCACAGTATATTGTATTATGAAGTTTAGCTTCTTAAGTTCTGGTGGTTAGGATTGATGAGATTTATGGATTATGCAGTGCAGGTTGAAGCAAATTGGATTTTTTTTCCTGAGTGTGAGATTATTATGATGGTTATGAATCACGTTTAAAAGTGGATAATCAAAATGCCAAACCCAGATATACACTCATTAATTGCTCCCTAATGTTAACCATGCCTTGGGGGAGTTCAGTTGCTTCTACGATATATAAGCGTAGAGGCCATAGTTCCTAATTTCATGGAGGATTTACAGATAACTTTGGGATGGGAATTTATAGGGTTCGGGAATGCGAATGGCACCAGCAGTGTGTTAGAACTGACATGTTACAATTTTACAAAGTAGTCATACTAAAAAAATTTAAAAATGTTTCCATTAATTTGATTGTTCGTACTTTAAACGTTTTAAGTTTTGTTTATACTTTTTGTTTTATTTTGTTTGAAATTCTGTGCGAAATTGTTGGACTGTCTTATTTTGTTTGAAATTTTGTGCGAAATTGTTAGATTTGTAGATTTAAGTGGCTAAGTTTGTATAATTTTAGTTTCTCAAAGATTTTTATAAATGTTGAATCCAAACTGATGTAAACAACAAAAAAATCACAATTTCTTCCAAATTTATATAACTTGATTCCATTAAAAAAATAAAACATAGAACTAATAAACAACCCTTATTGGTTGGTTTGTAGGAGTATATTAATTTTGTAACATTTTTTTTAAATCATAATTAAATATAGACAGTTTTAATATGATTTAAGTTTTACATAAGATATAATACATATTTTTCAATATTTATTCATTTTAAAATTGATCAATGATAAAACATAAGATGTATGAAAATAGTTTCACATTCCAATTTGGGAATTTTCCTTTTCACATTGTTTTTTTTTAAATTATATTTGCATGACTTGATCGCACTAATTTAAATCTATTATTATCCCTTTGTATTTCGAGAACACTATTTATTAATTTATTTTATTAATTTATTTTATTTCAATAGTTCATTTTTTTTATTAGTTTAGTTTAACGTTGTAGGGCAACGAAGTATTCACTACCCAACCATTCAATGTTTGAATCTGGGTGTTGCACTCTAAATTTAACGAGTATTTTTAAACTGAAGAATTGTTATTTGATAATTGTAGGATTTGAACCTGCACCCTTTCCAATGACAGCCTAAATCTAGCGACTCAGACCGCTCCGCCAAATTACCAATAATTCCTTTGCACATTGCAGGGACATTATACGAGTAAAAGACTATAGGGACATCACACTAGTAAGAGACTATGGATGGAAGATAGAAATGAAAAAAAATTATTCGATAAATTCGTAGGGCGTCCATTCTACCTTGCCTCGTATTCATTGATGGTATTTAAATTTCACAGGGATTCTAATTATTATAGTTACATCTCCTCATCTCTATCTCGCTTTGTCGGCCATTTTAAGACCTATTTGTAGTAATACCACTTAAATCGCTGAACTATTGTAGTTCATTAGCTCAGTTGGTATAGTGGAGGACTATAGTGGGATCCAAGTTTCTAATACCTATACTTAGGTCTTGGTTCGAATCGTGCAAGTAGGAAGTTGAGTTTTTTATTAATTTTGTCATCCTTGATATGTGGACCTTTTTTGGCATGCTATTTCTGATGTGAATCATTGATCGGTGTGTTTTTTATTAATTATGTCATCCTTGATATGTGGACCTTTTTCAGCTTGTAATTTCTCATGTGAATTAAGGATGGCAGAGCATACATGAAGTACATATGAAGGAAAAAGAAAAACTCAGAACCAGGTCTAGTAGATTTACATAATGAAAACTGGAAAGAAATTCCCCTTGTTTCTCTATAGACCTTGTCATATACTTATTTACAAAACATTTCACTTAGTAAATTCTGCAAAAGATGCTTATAATGTAAGCAAAAAAGTACTCCATATGATTATGGAGAGTTCATATGGAGAGTTGGGTGGTTACTATCTTGTTGAATCCGTATTTATGGAGTTCTTTTATAATCTGAATTTTATGAGCAGAACGAAATGAATACAGATTATTAAAAGATGTTTAACAAAAAACTCCATATGATTATGGAGAGTTGGGTGGTTACTATCTTGTTGAATCCGCATTTATGGAGTTCTTTTATAATCTGGATTTTATGAGCTGAACGAAATGAATATAGATTATTAAAATATGTTTAACACAAAATAACAGAGATACAGTAAAATTGGTTTTTTATTCAATAAAGAAATAAGTTGAAACTATAAAATGCAGCGGAAAACAAGCTTGTTGGAATGGTGGCGTCTTATCTCTAAAAAGAGATGTGACGATTGCGCTTATTCACAAGAAGATGATTACAATGAGGCTTTGGAGGCCTTTTTAAAATAAGCATGAATGTCAAAACCCTCGACATATAAAAACCTAACCCTAGGAGATGAAGCGCCAAAAGTCATGTGGGCCCCGTTGGGGTAAGTTAGTACATCAACTTCTCGGAGTTGTAACTTTTGCATACGATCTATGTTTTAGACACATGATATCCCATTGGAAAGGTTTATTCGAGGACTACACATGTTGTCGTCAGACTATAATTTTGTTTATAGTTTGACAGTGGCGAGGCCTAAAAACGTTGTTTAGGGCCTCAAAATAGCTCTGGAAGTCAGAGACCTAAAAACTAGGAAAAAACTGTCAAAATGGAAAACTGCCAAAATGAACAGTTGGAATAGGTGGGAGGCCACCAACATCCATCTAGATCGGTCCTCCCCCCTTAGGAATAAATGGTCTCCATTGCGTTGAGTTCCCCCATCAGATGAGGAAATTTCTGTTGAATTTGGCCCCGAGTGAGCCACTTGCCTTGGTGTAGGAGTTGTCCTACTTTAACAACTCGATAAAGTTGGATCCTTTGTTGTCGAGTACCCTTAATATCTGTGTCCACAATCTGATCACTAAATGTTTGTTGCATGCAGTCAGGGTTGAGCTCTGTTGGTGTCAACTGCTATGTTATCTCTGAGGTGTCCAATAATGGTGGAAAATATGGTTGAAGGAGAGCCACGTTGAAAACTAAGTGCAGGCCAAGGAAAGGGGGAATGTTGAGCTCAAATGCATTGTCACCCACAACCTTGGTGATGGTGTATGTCCCATAACGGAGTGGGCGAAGCTTCCAATGGGGCCCTGTAAGACGTTATTTCTGTAAGTGCAATCAAACTTTGTCGCCCACCTGAAACTTATGTGGCACCCGGTCTTGATCATGGAAATTCTTGTACTTGGAATTGGACTTATGTAAAATATCATGAACCTATTGGCGGATGTGTTGGATCCGCTCAATGAACCAGACGGCTTTGTCAGCTTCTAGTGGAGCAGGGGACGAGTCAACCAAGGTGGTCTCCAGGGGTAGTGCAACATCCATGAGGCCCAATGGTTGGAATCCCAACCTCACCTAAAAGGGGTTGTGGCCAGTTTAGCTATGTTGGACATAGAGAAGACTCTCATCCCATGTGTGGGGGTGCTTGGAACTGTACATGTGTAGGATATGGACAATCATCTGATTGACGACCTCAATTTGGCCATCTCTCTGGGGGTGGAAGGGAGTGGATTTGGTGATATTGGTATCCAACAGTGACCAGAGGCTCTACCAAAATGTGTTGAGGAATCGACTGTCACGATTTGAGACAATGGTTTGTGGGATCCCAAAATGTACCCAGACTCATTCAAAGAAGAACTTAGTAGTGGCCTCTGCAGTGATGTTCTTCTTGCAGTCGGCCATAATCGTCATCTTGGAAAAACGATCAACAACAAAAAAAACACAATCATTTCCCCTCATGGTGGACGAAAGGCCCGACATGTAGTCCATTGAGATGGATTCCCATGACCTATCAGGAATAATAAGAGGGGTGTACAAGCCCTATTTCTTAGTGGTCAGTTTGGAAATAGCGCAAGCGATGCAGGACCTGATATACTTACCAACATCCTCTAGAAGTTTTGGCCAGTAGAAATGTTTATGCAACACTGCCAAAATCTTTTTGATGCCAAAGTGTCCTGCCACACGACTGTAGTGAGCTTTTCAAATCAGCTTTGCATGTTCGCTTGATGGAACGCAAAGATGGATCAGACGGCACAACAACCCATCCTGAAGATGGAAATTAGTGACCATTGAGTTTGCGCCCAACATTTGGTAGGTGGTAGAGAAGTTACGGTATGTCTCATAGAGGTGGGACCATCTAGAGGTCTCCTGGCCACAAGATTCTAGCACCGTGGTGAGTGTCGCGACTGGAGGTCAGTTGAGGCAATCAACAACTTGGTTGGTACTCCCTGTTTTATACTTGATGTTGAGATGGAACTACTGTAAGTATGTGGGCCACTTCTGCAATCATTTTTCAATTTTCATTGGATCTGCATGAACTGTAGTGGCTTGTGATGAGTGTGGATGATTATCTCCTTCCCAAGAATGTAATGTCTCCACTAGCGGAAATCTTGCACAATGGAGTACATTTATTTTTCATAAGTAGGGTACTTACGAACATCATCTGATAGTGTCTCACTATGATATGTCACGGGCTGGTCGTGTTGAGTGAGAACGGCGCCCACAACATAGTCGGACAGGCCCTACACAATTTTTTCCTTACCGCCACCCCTGGTTACTTGGATGAGGGCCCATTTGATGTGAGATCATCCCAACATGAACATGTGATAGAAATTGGTGAGGCCCAAGAAGCTCTGATGCTCAGTGAGTGTGGTTGGGGCTGGCTAGTCACAAATGACCTGGATCTTAGATGGATCCACATGCACACCACGTCGATTAACGATGTATCCTAAGTAATGGACCCTGTCCATGCCGAAGGGACATTTTTTCAATTTTTCATATAGTTTGTGTTGTCGTAGGGTGTGTAAAACCTGTTGAATATGTTGCAAGTGTTCTGCCCAAGTCTTGTTGTAGATGAGGATGTCATCCAGATACACCACTACAAAAGTATTGGTGAAAGGTTGCAGGATATTTTCCATCATCCTCATAAAAGTGTCTGGAGCATTTATCAAACCAAAGGGCATGACCAACCATTCAAAAATACCTTATTTTGACTTGAAGTTGATCTTCCATACATATGTTTGTTCTATTGGGACCTGGTGGTAGCCAAACTTCAAATCAGTCTTACTAAATTATTTGGCCCCTGTGAGATGATCAAGGAGGTCGTCGATTCGGGGAATCAGGTATTAGTTCCAGACTGTGATTTTATTCAGGGCCCAGTAATCAATGCAAATTCGTCAGGTCCCGTCTTTCTTCTGCACCAGTACGATTGGGCTCCCACAAAGCGATGAGTTGGGATAGATGTTTTCCTTGTGGAGAAATTCTTGGATCTACCTCTTGATCTCCTTGTTTTCTAACAGAGAGTGGCAATAGACTGTCCCATTGGATAGCAGTGCGCCTAGGGTCAAATCGATGGGATGCTTGACTTGGCAGTGCAGAGGTACCCTGGTAGGAGAGGAGAATATATATGAGTATTCTTCCACGACCTTATCCACTTGCTTCTATTGTGTGGAGAGATTGGTCACGGAGGCCCTAGATGTGGTTGCGAGCTTTCGCTTACTCTGAGAGAGAATCAATAGGAAGAAAAATTTCGCACTCTTAGAGATGACCTTCCTGCATTGCTTGGTGGAGATCAAGGAAATAACACAAGGAGGGACTGCCTCAGGTATCCTGTACAATTTCTTGTTTAAAGTAATAATAACACTACAAGGCCTAGAATCATATACAACATGACGTTTCCATAAATAAGGTTGGACCAAAAGAACATTACAAACTTCAATATGAGAAACATCACACAATACCATGTCTTTGAAGGGCTTGATGTTGTACAACATTCGACACTGTTGGTTGGTACAAAAATCTCTTCCTTGGCAGAGCCATCCAATGGTGTAGGGTTGCGGGTGCGGTGTTTGGCCAAATGCTTGACGACCTCTATTGAGATGAGGTTCTTCTGGCTCCCGCTTTCAACGATGAAGTGCAACGAGGTGCCTTTTACCCACATCTGTGAATGGAAAAGGTACTCTCCTTATTCTGGCTTGTCTGGTTCACCGGGTTGGAGCTTGGTGGTAGCAACGATGGAATTGGGTTCCACATCAATTATCTATCTTCCCATTTCTAGTTCTGACTCAGAGTCAGAACTCGCATTTGATTCAAAGTCTTTCACTTCATCCACCAGCGATTTCTTTGAGTGGCAATCGACAGTGTTACGCCAAGGTATCTTATGGAAGTTGCACCACTTCCTAGTATCTTTCTTTGTCTTTTTGGTGTCTTTCTTTGCAAGCGGATTGGAATGGTTGTCCTGGTGCTTTCCCTCTTTGTTCTTTCCTTTTTTCTATAGGTTGGGGATGCCCTTTCCTAGATTTTGTTGTGAGGGGTTCCCAAGTCCAAATTGTCACGTCTTTTGTTTGAGCTTCTACTCGATTTTGACGACATATCAATAGGTCGTGCCCAAGGACGCGATGTCCAGAAATTCCATTTCCGCTTGGTTGTATCTATGTAGAGAACCGCGATACTTAAGCACCAGATGTCACACTGAATATTTGAAGATATTTGTGAACTCGGGCACTGCTTGGTCTCTTTCGTGTCATTGTGTGGTCCATTTGGTATACAAGTCATCATAACGTCTGACATGGTAGTATTGTTCCTTAATAACAACCCTGAAGGATTCCCAATTGGTCGCAACTGTAAATAATGAGGGTTCCTTTGTTTTCTTTTTCTCACAGAAAGTTTCCCACCAATCTTTGACATGGGGAACGGCTTTGAGGAGCACAAAAGTAATATTTTCTCTATTCTAAAAGTTATGGATAGAAAAATAATCTTCTAGTACATTCAACCACTTGTCTACAACATCTGCATCTATCAAACCTTCAAATATAGGAATATCAAAATTGATGTGTACCTTGAAAGGGGTGACGTATCCATTCGAGGAAGATGTGTCGCATGTTGGTAGCCACCAAAGGATTTGCGTGAAACTATCAACCATCTCGTTCCTCTGTTGTGTGAGGGCTTCCTCAAGAAAATTTTTGAAAGGATCTCATGTCTCGTCATATTTATTTTCTCCTACCATGAGAGGTCATTTGGGCGTGCGAGAGCTTTTGTCCTCAAGAGAAACAAGCTCGAGACCCAATTCTTTGTACCCTGACCTCGTTGGGGACATTCATTAAGACAAACAAGGAGCAACACTCTGTTACCACTAATCTGGATTTTATGAGAAGAAAGAAATGAATATAGATTATTAAAAGATTTTTAACATAGAATAACAAAGATATAGTAAAATTGGTTTTCTATTCAATAAGAAAATAAGTTGAAACTGTAAAATGCAGCAGAAAAAACAAGCTTGTTGGAATGGTGACGAATTATCTATGAGAAGAGATGTGACAATTGCACTCATTCACAAGAAGATGATTGCAATGAGGCTCTGAAGGCCTTTTTACAATAATCATGAATGCCAAAACCCTCGACATCCAAAAACCTAACCCTAGAAGATGAAGCGCCAAAAGTCATGTCGGCCCCATTGGGGTAAGCTAGTACATCAACTTCTCAGGGTCGTAACTTTTGGATACGATCTTCATTTTAGGCAAACGATAGCCCGCTGGAAAGGCCTATCTGATGAATACACATGTTGCCATCAAAATTTGACTTTGTTTCCAATTTGACTGTGGAGAGCCCTAAAAAGGTTGTTGAGAGCCTCAAAATGACCCCGGAAGTCAGGGACCTAAAAACTAGGAAAAAATTGTCAAACTGGAAAACTGCCAAAATGAACCAGTAGGAATAGGTGGGAGGCCACCAACATCCATTTGGATTAGTTTATGTCTGGGAACTGATAGCGAATCCCTAGAGACAATTCTTCTTCTGAGATTGTTGAAGTCGAATTTGAGGGAGTGTTGGAGCTGGGACGAAGCTTGAGTTCCTCTATATGATGCATGAGTTCCTCTATCTAATACCTGAGTGTTGCACACTCATCTTGCATCCATTGTTGAGATTGGCAATGTTGAATCGTTATCTCCAGGATGGAGAGGACTTGAGTAAAAAGACCATGAACCTATATTTGGAGGGATTGAACTATAGAGACAAGATTGTTATGCTCCTCTTCCGTTACTTCTACGTTTCGTTTCGATCCCCTCAAATTGTCCCTGGCCATTTTCTCAGACTCTGAAATTTTCTTGAGTGCAATAGAATTCTCTCGAGTTTATCTGTCTGGAGTTGACAAGTGAAACTGGGAGAAATAACTAAATGTGCAAAATACAAGAAGGGAAATATAAAGGGAGTGGGCTAACTCGGGAGCAATCTTCCCTCCCGAGTTACTTTTGTTGGGTATGTGTTATATTCTTTGCATGTGTGTGTGTGTGGGTGCATCAAATACGACAACTGCGTCTGACGATCCCGACACCTAGAGCTTTGTCGT
>SNQJ01S0013751.1:36871-47886 GCA_010110895.2 Picea sitchensis
ACCAGGAAATCATTGCTGAACCCAAACTGAGGCAATATCCAGAAGTACTCTTCCAATCCACTATACTGCCCATCCAATCTGAATCTGTAAAACCATGGAGCATTACACTTCCACTGGAAGTGTATCTGAGACCATAAGCTATAGTTCCCCGAACATATCTCAGAATGTGTTTTACAGCAACCATATGTATATGCTTTGGTTCTCACATGAATTGGCTAAGAGCATTTACCGCATAACAGATGTCTGGTCTCGTGTGTACGAGATACATCAAAGATCCAATGATTTGACGATATGAAGTGTGGTCTTCTGGATCTAAACTTGTAACTTGATCTTGTAGTTTCTTTAGGTTAGAGATCATTGGAGTTGTCATTGACTTGCAGTCCATCATGCCAAATCTGCGAAGTATATCAACAACATATTTATTATGTGAGAGAAAGATCTCTCCTGGTTTCTGCCAAACCTCCAAGCCCAAAAAATAGTGCATGAGCCCCAAGTCTTTCATTTCAAATTCTTTAGAAAGCTCCCTCTTAGTTTGAGCTATCAAGTTTTCCTCTCCAGTGAGTTACAGATCATCCATGTATAAGACTAGTATAACTGGATGATTTTGAACAATCTTTATATAAAGATTTGGATCTGCTATGCTCTTGGAGAATCCAAGACTTTGTAGAAAACTATCTATTCTACCATACCAAGCTCTCAGAGCTTGTTTCATCCCGTACAGGGCTTTCTTGAGTTTGCACACATGAGATCTTTTATCATGTATCACGAAACCTTCCGATTGCTCAATGTATACTTCTTGCTCAACTTCACCGTTAAGAAAAGTAGTCTTAACGTCCATCTGGTGAAGTTTCCAACCAAAAACTACAAACCCTAGGCAATCCTCGTAAAATATTAAGGCTTGAATCAAGGGAAGATTTCTCCACTAGAAAACCTTCCAAGAATTTTGACAAGAAGGGTTTGTTCAAGAGTGATCCAAGAGAATGAAGAACCACCACTAGAGAAACAACATCAATCTAAGAATGCATTCATAAACTTAACCATAGGTAAAAAGATAACAATTACTCAAAACATCTTTCATTTATCAAAACCCTAATTTCCATGTAATCCAAGTAGTAGTAGAAAATCCACAAGCATAGCTCCCCCCCAAAAGTCACCCTAGTTAACTATCCATAGCATTCATCATGAGAAAGAACAAGTAGAAGTAGACAAGTAGTGATTAATCTCCACAAGTAGTAATGATTTCAAAGTGAGAAGTGCTTCTCTTATTTATATGAGAGATCTAGCACCCTTCTCACAAAATACAAGCCCTAAAAATATAAAATAATGCCTTTATCTCTCGTAAACCCTAGAGATAAGGCAACAATATATAAAATAATCCTTGATACATGAGTAGATAGATCTCTAAGACCCCCAATGATGCCTCCAAGATGAAGTAAACTAACTCAACAATGAAATCGTCCCATCATAAAGTGCTCTAGGACTCACACGTGTGGCATGTGTGGCCTCAAAGAGGGGATGACTCACTCAAAAGTGGGAAGAATGTGAAATGTTGCCATGAAAGGGTGCAACGTTTCATCTCCAAGAGGTGCCTCATGCTCCAAAAGGTGTGACCTCTCATCAAAAAACACCATGTCATCATCAAGAAGCTCCAAACATCACATCACGATGCTCCATTTTCAAAAGGTGCAACGTCCCATCATCAAAGCGAAATGTCCCATCATGAAAGGGTGCTATCATCCATGGAAAGGTACCACATCATCTCTCCAAGTGCAATGTTCTCAATCAAGGGTCCAACATCCTCCATAGATGGTGTAACATCCCATCAAGCCATCATCATCAAGCATGGAACGTCCCATCATCAATGAACTCAAGGTCATGTCCATGTGTGCTAGGGCGTCTCGTGAATAGATCCATGTGATCAAAACCCCCAGTGTCCTCCTAGGAGTGCCAAACAACCTCTCTCAAGTGGTGCAGACAACCTCCATAAAAGTGTAGTAGTCCCTCGACATCCTCCAAAGGATCCAAGTGTCAACCAAGCATGTGCAATCATCATTTGAGGAGGGGCTCATGTGGTCCAAGATGCATCATGAAGATCGGAGGCAAGGTACACATGTTGGCTTAAACAACCAACATCAAATACATACAAACATATACAAAGCAAGGGACATCAAGAGTTTACATTCAAGAAATCTCCAAAGAGGAAATTGTATCAAGTGAAACCATTCTCATGTGTATTTCAATTGGTCCCTTTATATAACAATAGGTGACAATAACAACTATTTCATAATTAGATAATTAGTTCGACCATATGCATAACTATCTCCACAATATCTCCTTAAAACTTTCCATGAATCTCTCAACCGATATTCATCCCCAACATCTCTCTTTTCTTCTCATCTTTAGTTCTCCAATAGACTTCTGTGCTTGGTCTACATCATTAACACTTCACAATATATTCATTAAACATCACAAGTAGGAGTTAATCCTTCATACTCCCTTTGAACGAGTACTTGTGATCGCAATATGTAATCTTCAACTTTCTTTTGAATTGGTCCCATCTTCATCTTCTATGCTCTTTGTCTTCATTTTCCGTCTTCTGTGATCTTTGGTCTTCTTATTCTTCATCCTCAATCTCCTTCAATGTTCATCTTAGATCTAGTTAGATTTGAGAGATTCTCTCCAACTAGTTAGCTCTTAGATTGGTGTGTGGTTGAGATAGCCTTTCCACTGGTTGTGTGACCAAGATAGTGTATCTATCTTGAGACAACATTCATGTATTTATATGTGCACTACATTGATTTAATAAAGCGCTCAACACAATTTTGGTGTGGAATAATAATGTCTACTCTCTCATTTCTCTACTACACAATCCAAACACAACATATAAAGTGAGTCATGTTAATACAAAAGCCATTAGATAGATCTCACAGAATATCGTTTTCAAACTTCACACCAGCTTACAAAATTATATAATCTGCGAAGTCTAGGTATAGGAGGGTCATTATTACCCCCTATTAGGTGTGTTAGTGCCTAGGAGGTATGTCCCAGGGAATCCATCAAGGAGTACGTGTAATGGTAGTGGTATGGATTGGGGTTTACTTCATGGGGTGGATGTCATTGACATGCAAGGCCATGTATAATAGTCATCCTCATGAGCACCTTTGTAGAGGGAACACTTAGGCAATGAGGTACCCTTTTCTCGACACTGTGTCTTTCCAAACTCTTGTTTGCCTTTTTCTTTACAACTTCAAATTTTTTTGGCTCTTCTTGTTTGTTTCTTTGCCCAACATTTTGAATTTGGGATTTTGCTCTTTCTATATCATTTTTTTATAAAGTTGCATCAACCTGTGGCTTTCAAGCCCCTTCTTCTCATGGGATTATGAAGCACAAACCTTTTTGTGATACATGTAACAACTAGCCCAAAAGAAAGGACAATAGATAGATAATAGATGGAATGTGTTATTCATGGTAAGCGACATGGACGTGTTACCCCCATTAAGGTCCCCCAATAGTACAACTTCCTCAGTAGTACAACTTTGCCCAAGAGTGGCAACATGTGACCAAGGCGAGACAAGGCAAAAAGCATAACTCCAAAGCATCATGATTCATTATCCAAATCAACCCATGATCACCATTTTCATGTCTCAAGTATTAACATTATCACTCGATATCAAGTGTTAGAACGATGTACCTTGAGTTATGTAAATGCACCATGTCATATGAGTGAGTTGAGCCGAGCATGTGATGGAAGGCATCTGCGGGCAACTTATTTGTGGAGAATCCGGAATAACATCATCAGATCTATTGTCTGAAATGTGGATCACAGAGAAAAAATTCTCCTCTAGTTACCCCTATAAGTGAGGGGTATACCACACATTCGACATGGACAACATCTTCGCAATTGTAACTCTATGTAGTAGCTAATCCATGCTAGGCAAATGATAGTTATCTTTTAAAGACATACAATTCAAATTGCAAAAATCAATTCGTAAGTGGATCCCACCATTCTTTTTCTACATAGGTATACAGTTAGCAACCCAAAATGAATACTTGATAGGTGCAATAATTGTAGCATCACAAAGCTTTTGTACTTCCTTCTGAATAATAGCTGCAAGCTTAGGATTAATGGGTTTACTTTTGGCGGAAGGGCTTAGCATCCATCTTTAGAGGAACGACATGCTTAATAACACCTGCACGGTAAACTTTCAAATCATTATATATATACAAGCAAATACATCACAAAAATCTAATAAATTCCTCAATCTTTTTTCACTCATAAGGAGTACATCTCCTACCTATCTTAATAATCTTGGGACTATCATAGAATATTAATCTCAATCTTAATAATCTTGGGACTATCATAAGGAGTGCCGATATTAATCTCAATAGTAGAATCATTAAATGAAGTAGATTTAGGACATATCTTTTCCTTGTTATCATGGTCAAGCCTTAAAGAATCTTGTTAGTCTTCAACTAAACAACATCCAACCCATCAACTAGATTTGAATCAACTTGAAAACCACCATCTGCCTGTTGATCTGATATCTATTGAAAATTATGCAATAAATTAAGAATATGTTCATCATCATTAAAAACCCGACATTGGTCAATGTTAGTTGGCACCATGGGCCCAAACCAACTTCCATACTCACCACACCACATCCATAGGAAAATAGGTAGAACGTTGCAATCTTTCAGTGCCAACAAGTAATCAATCAATAAATTCATTATCTTCTCTACAACCATCCCCTCACCCCCCGCGGGTGGTCGACCCACATCTTAGAGGCTTGTGACATCTTGTTGTTCTAGATCATAGGACGAACTGGATCTGGATGGACTTAGAGCAGGTGCACTCCCGATTGTCGGAATACTCTCCAGTTACAGCTAGGTGGCGAAGCCTCTATTAGGGGTTTCTTCCCCTCGATCTTGGATGATAGGAGAGAGGGGCTTCCTTGTTTGGTCACTCGCTTTGATTGTATAGTTGCACCCCCAAGCCTCAGTCACTCCCTAGGAAGTCATTCGCTGGAGCGTCCACCCTTTCGCAATAATTGGTGACCACGACAACGAGCCCATATCTAGGTCCCCTCCCATGCCCTTGGTCATTAGGACTTGTAGGATATGACATCTTTCCATCTTCGATGTCGCGTTGAGACCCTTGGTCTCGGTTCCTCTTTTTGTATCATTTCATCCATACTATATACTCTTCTCATTTCTTTTTGTTGGACATATAGTTTTTCGTTCTTAGATAGATACTTAGCTCTGCTTTTACTTTCAACATTGATCCAGGAGTTACTTTTGGATTCCCACATTGTATTTACATTGGAAGATACCTATTAGTCCCTTTGACCTAGTTTTGTGGTCACTAGTTAGACAATAATAAAATGATCTTATCTTATCTTATCTAGGAATTATAGTGATAGAAAATAAATGAAAAAGTTCAATGCAATCCCAAACTTGGTTTTGGTAATGTTTAAGCCTTTGATGCTTGGTCAAACACTCTTCTCTAACTTGCTGCACAATTAAGTCAGAGTTTCCAAACACACACAAGATCTTAATTTTCTTCTCTCTAGCCATAAAGGGCTTCTAGTACAATGAATGCCTAAGTGAAAACTATATGGTTGTACATCACCAAAAGGGGCATTGAAAACAATACTAGCATCTCTACAATGTTTTGCCTTAGCTCATCAAAGTGCATAGTCCAAACATCATACGAAGTTTCCTGCTTTGAAAATACTTGCTCTGAAGAGGGAGATTGGTTCTCATAACCAAACATTGAAGTTGGAACCTCAAGCCCACTCTGTCATAATTGTATAATTACTAGTTTCCTCTTCAACACACAATGTTCGTTCTATCCCTCGATTAGACAAATCAACATTAAAGAGCATGTTTGGTTCTTGGTTTAACCTGATATATTGGTTAAATACAATAGTAGCATAAGAAACATCGAGTTAAATATTATCTCCAAGTGTAGCAATTTTCCTCTACGGAAGTAGCATGCACCATGATTTGGGTACTTCAGTGACTGCAACATCCATGCAAATAACTCTCTCTGGATAAGATGCTAATCGTATTGACAAGTCTTTATTCAATCCCCATACATCTACCTTCCTATAGTCTATAGGATAAACATTTTGATAAGGTCTTTGTTGGAGATACTTCACATACACCTAGGATTTCTTTTTCCTAAGGTTTTCCGTATGTTTATTAGTCATTATTCAGTCTCCTATAGTTTAGGGAGAATATTCCTCTAGGAGAACATTCTCTTCAGTTCACACTTTAGTTTGATTAGTTGAGTGGAGTTTAGATGCCACATTGGGATGATCACCATGCAACATTGGGATCATCAACAGCTAATGCGCATTGTCCTTGAGATCATCACCAGACTAGCGCATTACTCATGATTCCCTTATCTCCTCCTCACTTCACTCTATTTCAGTCAGTTAACTGAAGATTGAGAGACTAGTTAACTCAGACTAGGTGGAAGTTCACTCTTGCAACTACATGAGAGACTAGACTAGGTGGTAGTTTACTCCCGCAACTGCTGGTGTGTGTCCAGATCACTCTAGACCACCACTATGGCTCATTGACTTCTCCTCCAGTGCGCATTAGTTGAGTTATACAGAGTATATCATGTGTAAATTATCATTCATTCATTTGGTTAATGAGAATTCTTCCATTCTTTCTCTTCTGCTTCTCTTTTCTCATATTTTCTCTGCAAATTGTGTATGTCATTTGCTAGATAGATCTATTCTGTGCAGGTTCAACACATGTACATGCTATCAGAGTCGACGAATTGATAGGAAAAAGACACACCAAATTATTTTTGCAGGTAGCGATGATTGAAGACAACGGAAAAATGGAATTTCCAAAAGAATTCATTCTTACATTGTACACTTTCTTTGCATGGAAGGAGAAGATGATAATGCATCTTCGAGGCAGAGGATTATACAAGTTAACCATGAACAAAGAAACCGAACCAACATCAACCATAGAAAAATCCAAGTATCTAAATTGAATGGATGAAGCATTTGGAACTATTTGCAGTCTCAATTCTCCTGAACTCCTCTTTCACATATCCTCCTGTAAAACCCCCAATGAAGCCTGGACCACCATGGAAAGGCTATTTGGCAAACAGGACAAGATGAGGGGACACATGCTCAAGGTAGAATTGCTCACTGTGGATCCAAAAACCTTTGACAATCTCCAAGATTTTTTTACCAAATATAAGCATTTGTTGTCGCAACTCAAGGTTTGCGGGGTTGATAAATCTGAGGAGAAACAAATGGTTATTACCATTCTCTCCAAACTTGGTCCGAAATACTTAGTGTTTGTATCTACATTTCATTCAGTTAGGCTTGCCTCTGGAGCCACCTGGACGATGCCCTCTCTTGAGGCCTTTATCGAGTCTTTGACATGAGAGTAGAACAAGCTCATCAATATGGGCAAAATCAAAGGCCCAAAGGTGCATGCACTTACTGTGCAAGATGGTAGTGGTAATCAATATTATAAATCTAAAGACAAAGACAAAAGGAAAGCACATGCAAATCCAAAGAAGGAAGGGTACTCAAAACCCTTCAACGATGCCTCCAGGTCCAAAGGTAGAAAGGGAAGAAAAGGGGAGAAATGCACTTACTTACATAAAGGATTCCATCTAGAATCTGCATGTATGCAGAAATAGATAGATCAAATGGCCCAAATACTTCAGCAAAACAACCTTGGAGATCGCATCCTCGAGGGTGCCAAGATGACAAAGCCAGGAGATCAGAATCTCAAGAAAGGAAATTCTAGCCATGCTTTGATTGCCATCAACTCCTCTCTCAATACTTGGATCGTAGATACAGGTGCATCGCACCACGTGGCAGCCACAAAAGAAGTCTAGTCTTCATTGGATGCATGCAAAGGTCCTTCTATTCTGATGGGGGACAACTCTCCAGTCGAGGTCATCGGTAAAGGAAGAATTGAACTCACAAACAAAAGCTTCGAGAATGTGCTACACGTTCTCAAACTTTCCGTCAATCTTCTCTCCGTGTATCAGATGACAAACTCCGGCACCGGAAAGAGAGTCATATTCACATGCCGGAGTTCTATGACATGCAGTGGATATCTATGACATGCAAACCGATTCCAGGGTTGCTACCGGTAATGTAAATCATCAATCTAGACTCTACACATTTTTTGAATTTATTGAACCAGATTTTGCATCACTGCTTACCCATGTCGATGAAAGTAGTAGGATATAGCACGAAAGGTTCGGGCATTTAAATTTCAAATATATGCAACAACTTAGAAAGCGGGGAATGGTTGATGGTCTACCCGACATCCACTTCTCCAAAGGAATTTGCGAGGGATGTGTTCTTGGAAAACACCCTCAAGAGAAATTCGACAAAGGAAAGACTCAGAAGGCTTCCTTTCCTTTAGATCTGATCCATAGTGACCTCATGGGCCCTTTTCCGCATCCATCAATCAGTAAAGCAATGTATGTGCCCATTTTTGTTGATGATTTCTCACGCTTCACATGGATTTTCTTTCTCAGGAAAAAATCAGAGGTCTTTCAACACCTCAAAGATTTCAACGCCCTTGTTGAGACATAGTCAAGAAAGAAAATCAAAGTCCTCCGAATAGATAACGAGGGAGAGTATGTGAACCATGAGATACAAAATCTTTGTCATGAGGCAAGGATTCAGTTGCAGCACACGGTTCCCGATACTCCGCAACGAAACAGAGTTGCTGAGCGGAAAAATAGATCTCTAAAAGAGATGGCATCTTGCATGCTACATGCAAAGTCACTTCCATAGAGATTATGGGCTGAAGCACTTAATTATGCAACCTACATCCAAAACAGATCTCCCCATAGATTTGTCAAGGATAAGACCCCCTACGAGGCTTGGAGTGACCTCAAACCGAAACCGGAAGTGACCCACTTCCGTATTTTCAGTTCACGTGCATGGGCCAGGATTCCCTTTGAGAAAAGGAAGGCACTTGATCCACAGAGCACAGAGTGTATCTTTGTTAGATACCTTGACGGTGTGAAGGGATATAGACTCATTGATCTTTCCTCGGACCGGCTCATCATTGATCAAAGTGTCCAATTCGAGGAAAGTGTCTTGCATGTACCTCAACAACCGCATGTAGACACTTTTGTTCTTCCACTTGTCAGAGCTGATGAACATGCACATGTCGACTCCTCTTCAGATGAGAGTTTTGATTCAAAGGATTTAGATGATTTAGATACAGAGTCAGTGCATGTAGATGCAGAGCCAGAGTAGAGTCCAAAGTGGGCGAAGACTACTATTCAGGATGCAGGAGATCTTGTTGGGGATCCAGCTGATACTAGGAGGACTCGATCTGATTTTGAGGAGCCTCCTCTTGCACTCACTGCCACTGAACCGATGCCACCCAAACATCTTTTCTTGGTTCAGTCTTCATATCCACAGTCCTATGGCGAAGCTGCTGGAAATCCCTTTTGGGAATCTGTCATGCAGGAGGAGTACAACTCCCTCCTCGAGAACCAACTCCCTCCTCGAGAACCAGACTTGGGATCTAGTTCCCCTTCCTTCAGGAAGGAAACTTGTCAGGTGCAGATGGGTCTACAGGACCAAGAGCGCAGTGGATGGACAAGTTAGCAGATACAAAGCCGGGCTAGTTGCCAAAGGCTTTCAGCAGGTGCATGGCATTAACTATGATGAGACCTTCGCTCTAGTAGCGAAGATGGATTCCATACGTTTGGCACTTGCCATTGTGGTAGCCAAGGGATGGGAAGTCAATCAGATGGATGTGAAGAATGCATTTCTTCACGACGATCTCTCTGAGGAGATCTATATGGAGCAGCCCCAGGGATTTATGCAGGATTCATCTTTCGTCTGTCGACTGAAGAAGTCTCGTTATGGCCTCAAGCAGGCTCTGAGGGCATGGTATCCCAAGATGGACTCCTACCTGCTGTCACAGAACTTTGTACGCTGTAAGTCAGACCCGAATGTTTACAAGCTTAGGACGACCGATTCACTTCTACTCCTAGTTCTGTATGTTGATGATTTGTTGATCACCGGTTGCTCGACTTCGACGATTGCTGCAGTCAAGAGGATTTTGCATGACATGTTCTTGATGACGGACATGGGTCCGCTACATTTATTCCTTGGACTTGAGATTAGTCAGGATGCATCGGGCATCAAACTGTCTCAGGCCAAGTATGCACGAGATCTCCTTGAGAGATTTCACATGACAGACTGCAAGTCTGCCCCGACTCCTTTCCTATCAGGAGTCGGACTTGAGGATGGCGGGGACACTCCACTGGTTGACAACACACTGTACAAACAACTAGTGGGGAGCTTGTTGTATCTCACACACTCTAGACCATACCTCTCCTATGTAGTTGGAGTAGTCTCCAGGTTCATGTAGGAGCCACATGAGCTACATTGGAAGGCTGCAAAGCGTATCCTTCAATATGTACATGGCACCATCACCTTTGGGATTCACTATGCAACAGTCTCTATATTGGACCTCATCGGGTTCACTGATTTTGACTGTGCTGGCAATAGCATTGATTGCAAGTCCACATTTGGTTACTCACTCAATCTTGGTTTCGGGCCTATCTGTTGGTCGAGAAAGAAGCAGGCTGCTATTGCTCTATATTTAGCCGAGGTAGAGTACAAAGGAGTAGTTAACATAACCATTCAGGCTATGTGGCTACAACATTTTCTCACTGAGTTGGGCATTCAGTTTCATTGGGTGATTGTCATAGGGTGTGACAACCAGAGCACTTTGAAGTTTTGCAGAGATCCAGTTCAGAGGCAACGGACGAAGCACATTGAGATCCACATGCACTACATCCGTGACTTAGTACATGAGGGGATCATCGACCTGTAGTTTTGTCCTTCAGCAGGATAGAGTGCAGACATATTCACCAAGACCTTCACCGAGTAGACGTTCCATTCTCTGCGTAGTCGTCTTGGAGTGAAGGACATGGTTGCCTAATAATTGTCGGTTCTTTTTTTTACATACATTGTACTTTGAGGGGG